>JAUPMG010082652.1:0-12803 GCA_031762675.1 Pachysandra terminalis | reverse complement strand
CGATCTATGGCCGAAAACAGTCTCCTCGGGCCTGGTTTGATAAGTTCAGTCATGTAGTAGTGTTGTATGGCTTTCATCGGAGCCATGTTGACCATTCCGTGTTTGTTTGTCGACGGTCATCTGGTACTATTGTGCTAATTGTGTATATTGATGATATAATTATCTCCGGAAGTGATGTTAATGGGATGGAAGACTTGAAAAAGTATCTTAAACAACACTTTTAGACTAAGTAATTGGGACAGTTGAGGTATTTTCTTGGTATAGAAGTAGCTACAAGTGAGAGGGGTATTAGCCCGTCACAAAGAAAGTAAGTGACTGATTTGTTGTTAGAGACTGGAATGTTGGGAGCACAGCCAACTGACACACTGATGGGTCATAATTTAAAATTAGATGTGGATGTCCTTGATTTTGAAGAGCCTAGAAGGGTATAGACAACTTGTTGGGAAACTGATTTATTTAACAGTCACACGACCTGACATTACATCTGCTGTTGGTGTGGTGAGCCAATTCATGCAGGCACCCAAGCAAGTTCATTGGGAAGCTGTATTTAGAATTTTAAAATATCTCAAGAGTTCTCTAGGTAAGGGTCTCATTTATTGTTCAAATTGCAATCATGATATTGTGGGTTAATCTGATGGAGACTTGGCAGGATCTACTTTTGATAGACGGTCTACTATAGGCTATATACCTTCATTGGAGGTAATTTGGTTACATGGAGTAGTAAGAAACAGAGTGTTGTTGCTACTTGCTAGATCTAGTGCTGAAGCTAAGGATAGAGCTATGGCTCGTACTGCTTGTGAGCTGTTGTGGTTAAAAACTCTTATGCAAGAGTTCAGGCTTACTAGTAATAAGCCTATGGAAATGTTTTGTGATAATCAAGTTGCAATGTACATAGCCAACAACCTGGTGTTTCACGAGAGGACAAAGCAGATTGAAGTAGACTGTCATTTTATTAAAGATGTAGTGATGAGCAAGAAGATATCAACCCTATTTGTTAATTTTGGAAATCAATTGGCAGATGTGTTTACAAAGGCTCTTGGAAGAAGTCAGTTTGCATTGATGTGATCCAAGCTGGGCATGGGAGACATATATGCTCCAGCTTGAGGGGGAGTGTTGAAATATAACTTAAATATTAATAAAAAGGTGCCAAGGGTATATCTGGAACTTCAAAGTGTTTGTGTTAGTTATCATATATAATAAGAGGGGTCGACCACATTAGGTTAACACCTCTCTACTCTTTCCTTCCTCTCTATTTGATTCATTCTTCTCATCTATTTGTTTCTCTTAGGGTTTGCACTCTTACATAATACTTTTCCGACAAACATCCCACATCATTCACATATGCATATTATTATGATTCATCATACATGATTCTTCATGTAATATTCACTTATAGCAACATATCACAGTACATGTGAGGATAACAAATAAAATCATATGATGATAATGGATGTCACATCCTTTGAAAAATACATCAAAATATAATGATGTAAATTAAAGAAATAAATCCTCAAAATTTTATAGGTCTCGGTCCACCGATGTTGTGGCCATCGGTGACGGTGGACTGAAGGTCCCTTGGTGAGAACTCCATAATCCATCAATTCTATTGGCGAGTCATTGGTGGGCTGGTCGGTCCGCCGACAACCTCAGATTTTTTCACAATTCCAGGTTCTTTTCATATTTATACTCGCTTAAATCCCTTTTAATTTGTATACAAGTCAATCTAGGCATACATCCACATATTCAACAAATGTAAAGGTTGCACACTAAATCCAAGTTTGTGTAGTAATAACCATAACTTCTAAGTTCAAGTCTTGCAAGCACTCCCTTTTTTTTTCTTTTTCAAAATACAAGTTTAAGAGATTAATCTTGTTTAACCCAACAAGTACATTCACATATTCATCAAATGTAAAGGTTGCACACTAAATCCAAGTTTAGGTAGCCATAACTTCTAAGTTCTAGTCGTGTAAGCACTCCTTTTTTTTTTAAATTTAAGAGATTAATCTTGTTTAGCCCAACAAGTATAACATAATAAACATAATTGCGGGAACATGTGTATTCACATCTATTCATCATAATAAGTCAGGTATATAAGATTCATCTCACTAACAATAACAAGGACTCATATTAATAAAGTAGTACCACCTAATTGCTTCATTTAAATTTCTCTTAAGATCCTAAATGATCTAAAACACAATCAGTAGTCTTAAGTAAAGATAATTTACAAACAATAGCAATTCTAGCATTTGTGTACACGTGATCAACATTTAGAAATCTAACATGCATCTATATCTTTGAAAACCATCATATCCATAATCCAGATTCCCATGCAGTAATTCCCATCATGATTAAAAGAGAGTACCCTTATATATATATATTTAACAATTTAAAATTTTTCAGCGCAAGCAACCAACGGTTGAACCTTGCAAATATTTATTTTAAAAATTTACCTTTAAATAAAGATCATAGTATTTAACTTGATTGTTAACCGGGGTGAACTCGTAAATTTGAAAATTGGAATTCCGAGAAGGAAGACCTTCAAAAACTGTTCCCCAATGAACAATTAGACATAAGATAACTTCTTATAAATTTTTGATATGTGATTAAACAAAAAAATAGTTTTGGTTCTCTAGGAACCAACTCGATCACAGTTAAATAAAATCTACTTCTTTTCCATCAAAAAATCTGTACGAATGGATTTAACGACTCAATCAAATATAAACAATCATCTTTTCATGTAAAAAAAGAAAATAATACAATAATAAAGACTATGGTCAATGAACAATAGTATAGCTTCATCACATCATTCTAGTTCCCAAGAATAACACAAAAAACACTCACTCACCTTGTAGATCATATGTGATATACTTGGTAAGCATGTAGATGTAAGGTGATCAAGAAGATGCTACTTACCTTTTCATCTGAAAATTCCTGATTTTATTGTGATTTGTCATCTTCCAAAAGCAGATTTCACCATGGCTGTTTCGTTCCCTTCTTCCTTCTTCTCCTTTCTTCTTCTCTACTCTTCCTCTCCAAACTAAAACAGCTAGGGTTTCAAGAGAATAAGTTTAGGGTTTCTCTTAGGGTATTAAGAATCATTTTATATGTTGGGTTTGGGCCATGACAAACCGTTGGGCCCAACTAGAAATTTAAGCTTAATACTAAGGTTCATTAAGCCCAAATCTTTGTTTTAATCCAACCCTTTATTTTAAGTCCACTCTAATTAACTTAAAGTCTAGTTAACTATTACTTTAACCCATGTTTTATTTTGTTTCAGTGTATTGACTATGTAGAATTAAAGGAAGTCTCACCAATATGGTTATAATTAAATTGCCCTACTTTAGAACAAGTCTTAGATTTATGAAATTCAAATTATCGTAATGAGAAATTACATTTAAGGGATTTTCACTAATTCTTAAAACAAAATCCCCTATTAGAATAATTTGTGTTTTTATTAAATGTAAGACTTGTTTTAAATGTAGGAGATTGAATTAGAACCCTATTGGTGAGACTTCCTTTAATTCTACATAATCAATACATTGAAACAAAATAAAACATGAGTTTAAGTAACTATTAATCAAAACTTTAAGTTAATTAGAGTGGACTTAAAATAAAGGGTTGGGTTAGGAAAAAGATTTGGGTTTAAGTAGCCTTAACTCGGCTTTAGTTTAATTAAAATAGAGATTGGGCTTAATAAACTTTAGAATTAAGCTTAGTTTTCATGGTTGGGCCAATGGTTGGTCTCATGGCCCAAATATATAAATATGTATTACTAGCCTTAGGAGAATCCCTAATCACATGTTCTCTTCAACCTTTTTTTTTTTGATCGGTAACGATGAATTTATTATAAAAAGAGGGAGAGAAAAGGTTCCCAAGGAGGGGAAACCAGAAAAAAACAAAAGAGTACAAAAGCAAAGAAGGGAGAAAAAGTGACAACAATCTACAAAACTACTCCCCCCAAAACCAAGACCCAATCCCTGGTTTACATAAAAATCACAGTTTCCCAGCATCTAATAAGGTCACTCCAACTGATTTCTTTGAACTCCGGCAAAATGCTAACCCATGATACCACTAAATTTAGAATACCTTCAATGATCGGCCCCAAGCTTCGCCTCTTATCTTCAAAGATTCTCATGTTCCTCTCTCCTTAGATACTCCACAAGATGGCGAAATACACAGTCTTGTACAGAATCTGTCCTCTTTTCCGAGTGAGGGAAAATCCCACTGATCAAGCATGTCCAAGACTTAATGTGTTTCCACCCAATCAACTCACATGAGCCTGATAAAGAATCTCCAAATCTCTCTCCCCCACCTGCACCCGATAAAGAGATGGTCCACTGTTTCTCCCGTACTCAAACACATTGGACACCCTCGAGGGACAAAGCCATAAACGGTCTCCTCTTTTGTACCATGTCTGTAGTATTGTTCTGATAAAGCAAAGTAGTCCACACAAAAGCTTTGACTCTAGGAGGGGCTTTAGCATTCCACAACAAAGATGTGGAGAACTTAGGAGGTGCAAGAAATTGGTCACTACCAAGAATAGACTTGAAAGACTTAGTAGAAAAACTCCCACAAGGCTCAAGACACCACACTCTAGAATCTTTAAGGGTTTCATCAATAAACACATTTCTAAGAAGATGAAATAGGGATGCTAACTCTCCATTGAGATGGAGAGGAGAAGAATGAGGAAGAAGAGTGGAGAAGAAGAAATGAGAATACGGAATAAGGGGACGAAACAACCATGGAAAATCCAGATTTTGGATGCGAGGTAAGTAGATCTCTCTTGTGGTATTTACATGCCCAAACCAAAGCCTTTCTAGTGTCTAGTGATCTTTTTGTTCGTGATTTTGCTACTGTTTGTATATTCTTTTGGTTTTTAGGATGATGTGAAGGTTACTATGGGATCTATGCTTATGTTCTTGTAGAATTTTACAAATTTTTCTTTGTTGATATGGGAACTTCATTTATTCTTGCTGGTCTCATTGAGATCATTGTTTTTTCCTTCTTTTGGAGAGAACGTATGTGGATCAAATCTTCGTGTGATGAGTTGGTTTTCTGTTTTTGTTTTTAGAACTGAATTCATATTGTGATTAAAACGTACCATTCTCCAGATCTGATCTTGTTAGCCTTGCTGGATTTTATTCTTCTCTTTACACCCGAGTTAAACCCGTTGAAAATACTGATTTAAATTGAGAATTTAAGAGGTATTTCTGGACAATACATAGCTATAAGGAATCTGGAAACCTGGGGTTGTGTTTTTCCTTCAGAAAAATCTCCATCTTGCTGTTCTTTTTTGTTTCTTTAATCGCCTAAGCTATTGCTAAATACATGTTACATTGCAATGCAGCTCATAATTGCTCACAATTTGAGTTTGAACCTTTCATTACTTCTTGTATTGACCATTGTTAGTTGTGATCGTATGACCTGAGCCAATCTCTAAAAGTCAAATATGCATGAGAGTTCTGACTTACTTGAGTTTCAGATCTGATTTGTTATCTATTTCGATCCTTCTTGGTGTATCTAGACAAGGAAGAATTCAATGATTAGTTTGTATATACCGAATCTGAATTGTAAAGACCAAAATATATGCACTATCTGGTTGATCATATGGAGAGTTAATTAAATTTTTGGTGGCTGCAAGAGATGAATTACTCAGTCGAATCCTACAGGTTCGACCGGATGTATTCGTGCTTCGGTTCTCTTGCATTTCAAGGTAACCCCTTGTTTGAGAAGCCCTTAACACATAGAGACTTTACATACTTAGACTGATATGCTTTTTCTTGGTGTATAAGCAAAACATTTCTGTTGTATTTGTAGAGTTTCAACTAATATTCTTTGGGTCACTGTTAAATTTTCAAAATGCAAACAAGTTACTTGCATTTGTAGAGCATGGATTCATAGAGTAGACTATAGTTCCAAACATGTGTAAATGGGACAGTCTCTAATCGTGAGTGATTGAATGGTTCACTCATAAAATGAAGTTCAAAGGAGACAGAAAATAGCCAAAAATAAGTGCAAGTCTACGATTCACTGAGATTTTTACAACTGATGGATTCATAAGCTAAATGGAAGTTACCATATCTTGTTTATTTAAATCCTATTTTTCAAATTCTTCATCGATATTGAAAATTAGAAAATATATATATTAAAAAAAGATAGTGGAAACCTGCTTTCATAATTCTAAGCAACTCTTTAAAGTTCTTTGTTATTCTAATTACAATTTTCAAAAAGAAAATAACAACTAGTATTCAATGTGGATTTATACAGTATTAACTTGAGTTTTAACCTAAAGGACACTGGAAACTAAAGTGAAACTTTAACTAGCAATATCATGAACTGTCACAAAGCATGCAAGAGATTTAAATCTATACCAATATCTGTTCTTGTTTGTGCTTCATTGGCATCAAGTACCAAAATGTAGTTCTCATGGTTGCTGACATAGGAAGGGATGACAATGGGGCAGGTTCCTATCACTCCGAATCTGACTCTATAATGGAGTATACATTGCCCCGCCCCGCCCCGGGGGTCGGGGCAACAATTTAAAAACCAATACCGACTTCTAGAGTATTGTAAAAACTCGACCCTGCCCCGCCCTAAAGGAAGTTGGGCAATATACTGACTTCCTTTAGGGCTGACTGATATTCAACCATAGTTGTCAAATTTAGGATTCATAGTCATATTTTCTTGGATTATAAAAAAAATAAAAATAAACACAAACAATGCAAGTTCTTTCTTTTTACAAAAAGAATTTGAAAATATTAAACAATATTACAAAAAAGGACGCTAAAAATTGGAACTAACATACTGAAATACAAAATGTAGAAGCATCTTAAGCTGAAACTAGCATTAAAAATCAAACAATAGTCAATGTAGAATCAAATAAAGAAAAAAAAAGAGATGGGAAGATCAACATCCTAATTAAAAAAAAATAGCAAATGCAAAATAGGTAGAATAAAACGCTAGTGAAAACGAACTGATCACCAAAAAAAAAATAAAAAAAAAACAAACATGTTCTGACCTGTTGAAATTCCGTTCAGATGACCCCTTGCAAAATATGTGGAAGAAAACGTTAGAAACCCCCTTCGATTTGCCGGAAACTTGAACTTGGTGGTTGAGGTTGATGGCTGATACTATTAGGGAATGGATTGAGTTCAGCCATCCCTTGCAAAATAGGTGGAAGAAAACGCCAGAAACACCCTTCCGATTGGCTGGGAAATTTGAGCTAGAGAACTCTAGAAACCCCCTTCGATTTGCCGGAAACTTGAACTTGATGGTTGAGGTTGATGGCTGATCCCCTTAATTAGAGTAGAATCAGAAGATAGTTCAACCGTAATAGAGAGTTCTGAGTTCTCCCTCTCTTGAGTCTTGAGATTGAGAAGAGAAACCCTAAACTAAACTAACAACTAATGCTAAGTATACCGGGGTGGGTCGGGAATGGGTTGGTCTAAATCTGACCCGACCCGATCCCGGGTCAGAATATCCAAATCTGAACCCGATCCTAACCCGAAATATTGCTTACCGAACCTCGCTCCATTAGTGGCGGGGCGGGTTACCCATTTAACCCGCCCCATTGCCATCCCTACATGGGAGGTTCCTATGGATCTACTCTGCGTTAGATGAGTGTCGATTGAATTCTATCAAAAAGCATTTTATTCTTGGTGCAAGTGCAGGAATAAGCGAGTTTCAGGATATTTTGCTTATGTTGATAAACTTATATTATGTGCCAATATGTGCGATTGTGGAATCTTTTGGGGAAAAGCTTTTAGCTACTTAACTAAGGTGCTGTATAGTAGGTTTAAAATTTGTTTTAATCAAGAAGATTTGCAAGATAATGGGGAATCAGAGTGTATATTGTTATGAACTGTACGCTTAAATAGCTGCTTGTGGCTGTGTAAGGCCTGGAATTATGGGCTTTTAAACCAATGGTTTCATCTGCATAACATGTTGAGGAATATTATTTTCTTATATACCAATGTGTGCATCTGTAAACATTTTATTTAGAATGTTCAATGGTGGCTTTGTTTCACCTGTCATGTCGCTACATTCTCTTGGAAATCCTGTATGCTAGTGTTTCAATTTATTTTATTTTTATTCTATTTTTTTTTAAATCATTGGCAAGTAGTTTATTTTAGCAGTATAGGGCTCCTTTTCAAAATAATGATCACAACTCTTCATATTGTTAATTTTCAACTCTTTCTTGACATCTTTCTGTCGGATACTCTTTCCATGTTTTTCTTAATTAGCAATAGTTAGGTGTACTGTTGTTTGCTTTGGTACCCAATTATGGTTCATTATGCATATCTTTGTCTTTGTGAGCACCATATCATTAACCTTATTATTCATGAAATGACAATTCTATTAAGCTCGACTTTTTTGTTGTCCCTATGATTCATAAAATGACAATCTAATAAGTTTGAACTTTTGTTTGTCTAATTCCTTTCTAACCCGCAGGGAAGTTTAGGCACCTTCCTGTTGTAGAAAATGGTGAAGTTATTGCCTTGTTGGATATTACGAAGTGCCTGTACGATGCTATATCTAGAATGGAGAAAGCTGCAGAGCAGGGTAGTGCCATTGCAGCAGCTGTGGAAGGGGTGGAACGACAGTGGGGAAACAATTTTTCTGGTTAGTTTTGGATTTCTGCCAAGGATTGGTAGCCTAAAGAATTTCATGTGTGGTATGGTGGCTAAGGGTGATTGCTACATGTTTATTGGTGTATCTATATAACATGTGTGTGCCTGTGGTATGCTTATCTACAGCATATGATGCCAATCATAATTTCTGATGATTATGAAATGTCGACATGGAATTGTATGACAATATCGAGCATGGATTTGAAGTGTTACACACTTGGTTAACAACACTTGACATGTCAAATGTTATGTGCAGATACATTTATTTATATTTTTATTTTGTAATATGGACTGTTTTTCTGTTGGAGTGTAGAAAAGAAAGATGAATGTATTGAAAAGGCGAAGGTCTGACACAAAGTGCCTGGATGTCCAGAGCATGAAAGTAGCTACTTCGATTTAAATCAAAATTAATAAAACAATTTGAAACATTGCATAACGATAGTGTGTGCTATTATAGGTATATTGGGTACAGTAAACTATTTAGACAATGTAAAATTGATTCAACCATCAACCGGGAATAAAAAAATAAAACAAAATTAAGAATATGCAATTATGGTTTAGTCTTTTGGTTCATGGATGTATCAGAAACTAAATTGGTGTTTGATTGTCAATTCATATGGTGGATTTCAAGTCTAACTAATAAGTTTAAAACGCAAATAAATCATAAAATTATGTTAGTGGCTACTAGCCTAAATAGCTTCAATTTGATCTTGTTTAGTATTAGGCGAAACATTAACTCATCACTTTACTGCCATAACTATTGTAATACCTAATTTATATTGTGCATTTGGTGCATAATCATTTCTGCTATTTAAATGTATGATAATTCCAGAAAATATCAGCTTGATTGGATGATTCATACTGTTAATAAACTGGACCTTTTTGTGAGGACTAGAGAATGAGTAAATACAGAACTACAGAAACAGCTTTGTACACGGTGTGTAACAAAAGCCAATTAAAAAAACGGACATTCTGTACTATGGTGTAAAGGATCGGCTCGGGACGATCCGCGATCCCTATAAAATTTCCAAAATATGAGTCGGACCAAAACCATTATGGATTGTCCGATCCAGATGATCTTTATCAACATCGGTGATTCGAATCAGACGATCTATGCTGTATCGTCCAACCCACGTGGTTTTTTGAAAAGTGGTCACATGACCATACTTTCATTTGTCCTTTTAAGGCGAATGGATTTCGACCATATTGCCAATATTTATCCTAATATTGGAACTTATAATAATTAAACTTATAATAATGAATAACATTAATTAGGGTTTTTGCAATTGTGCTATTTAGGATTACAATTGAACATTAATTAGAACCATTAGGAGCCTAATTTAACCATAATTGATCCAGTTAGTGATGTGTGAACAATTTTTAGTAGATTAGACTTCTAATTGGATCCATTAGGGGTTGAAATGATGGTTTTGTTTTTGCAATTGTGCTATTTAGGACTGCAATTGAACCTTAATTAGACCAATTAGGGTTCTAATTGAACCATAATTGATCCAATTAGGGATGTGTGAGCAATGTTTAGTAGATTAGACTTCCAATTGGATCAAGTAGGGATTGAAATGGTGGGTTTTTTTGCAATTGTGCTATTTAGGACTGCAATTGAACCTTAATTAGACCAATTAGGGTTCTTATTGAACCATAATTGATCCATTTAGGGATGTGTGAACAATATTTAGTAGATTGAGCTTCCAATTGGATTAATTAGGGGTTGAAATGAGGTTTTTTTTTTTTGCAATTGTGCTATTTAGGACTGCAATTGTACCTTAATTAGACCAATTAATTGCAATTATTGCATGCTTTACTTTGGCGATTGTTTGAATGCAACAATATTGGTTCATAAAATGATTTTTAATAGGTTTTTAGACCCTGATTTTAATATGTTTTTATGTATTTATATATATATATATATACTTTTTTTGAGTTTTTTTCTAATTTTTTAAAAATGTTTTTGAGGCATATGTTCTGGATCGGACGATCCTGAGTTGGATTGCCAATCCAACTCGGTATCGGATCGAGATGATCCCCGATCGGATACCAAGTTTAAACACCATGTTTTGTACAAAAAGATGCTCATCCTTGGTTATTCATTGATATGCGTGAGAAAAGCTACATCTAGAAGAGGGAAGGATGGTTACCTCTGTCTCCAATGAACTACCCATCGGTACAGGCTGCAATTGATTCATACTTTACCCAACTTGGCTTGATTTGTTAATGTTGTTAGTATATTATTATCTGTATAGATTGATTGTTAGCTGTATAGAGATTTAGATTGATTGTTAGCTGTATAGCTTAATTGTAGGAATCAATTATGAACTGATTGATTGTAGGAGTTAATTTAGGATCTGATAATTTTTTCCTTATTTAGTTGTGGTTGTAATCTGTAAATTGATACCTACTTGAGAGAAGAATTACATCTTGGATTCTTCCTAAACTCCTTCTGAAGTGGTATCAGAGCAGTAAATCCTTTGATTTTTTTTTTTTTTGCAATTGTTATTCCTCTGATTTTCGGCACCACCCTCTCGGCATCATTACTCTCGGCATCATCCTCTTGACACCACTACTCCCGGCACCACTATCACGGCACACTTCTCTTTGCACCAACATCAGCCTCTCGGCTCCACTCGATTTACCGTAAAGGGCATCTCGTCGTCTCGGCACCGTCATCAGCCTCTCGGCTCCATCACTAACTCCACCCCTCTCGGCATCTTGGTTATCTCATGAATCTTTATCTCGTGAATATTCTTTTTTTTTTCTTCCCTCTTCTTATCATGGGAGACAAATCTGAATCCAAAGATTCTCTCTTTTTTGGGTCAATGACCAGTACCAAATTGAAGGGCTCCAATTACCTTCAATGGTCCCGAACTGTATTTGTTTTTCTGAAAGCTTGTGGCAAAGCTTCTTATCGTACTGCCACAAAACCTTCTGATGTCACCAAAGTTCCCACATGGGTACAAGAGGATGCACAGATTATGACTTGGTTATGGAACAACTTGGAACCCAAGGTCTTTAATAATGTTTCTTGTTTGGGAACTTCCAAGGATATTTAGAACACTCTGCAAGAGAAGTATTCTTTAGACCAAAATCTCTCGCTTTTATCAGTTATATCAGGATATGTTTTCTCTCCGACTGGGAGGTCGCTCGGTTGAAGAGTATTTTTCTACTCTAAAAGGTATGTGGGATAAAATTAATGTCTATCAGCCACTGTCAACAGATTTGAAGAAACAACAACAGCACTGGGAGGAATTTCGAGTCGTCAAATTTCTATCAGATCTTAATCTGGAACTTGCCCCTATCAGCTCTCAGATTCTATCCGGTAAGGACATCCCAACTGTTGGTGAAACTTTTGCTCGAGTTCGGCGAGCATCCATCCATCCTTCAGCTCCAGAGAAGGAAGATCGTTCTGCTCTTGCTGCCCTTGTTGGGCGATATGATTCTCCTCATAGGGAGCATGGTGGCTGCGGTCCTCTTAGTACTAGTGGTCGTGGTTGTGGCGGTCGTAGTGGCAGTAGTGGCCGTGGTACTAAGAAGTGTTCTCATTGTGGCCGCTATAATCACTCTGTTGATTTTTGTTGGAAAGTTCATGGCAAAAATCGGCTTGGGTTAATTAGGCTGCAGTTGAGGGGAACATTGTGGTTCTATTCTTGATGCACAAATTATTTTAAAAACAAACAGAGTATGATTCCATTTTACAACGTACCAATGCTTCTTCCTCCTCAACAACCCATTTGGTAGATTCAGGTAACACCTGTCTTCATTCTTCCTCTCGTACTCCTTGGGTCATTGATTCAGGGGCCTCCGATCATATGGCATGTAATCCCTTTCTTCATCTAAAATTTCTCGTACCTCCTCTCCCTCGTTTGTTACTATCGCTAATGGCACTAAAACTCCTGTCCAAGGGATAGGTACTGTTAGCACTCCTGGTCTTACTTTTTCCTCTGTTTATATTTGCCTCAGTTTCCTTTTAATTTGCTGTCCGTGCGCAAACTTACTCATTCTTTAAACTGTTCGGTTTTTTATCCCACTCATTGTGTCTTTTAGGATCAAGGTTTACGGTGTGTCGATGTCGCCAGTTTGCTCTGGCGACATGGGGAAAAGTTGGGGAAATCTTAGGTTTTTGATGGATTTTTGGCCCCAAACTTTAAATATGTCTAATTA
>JAUPMG010082641.1:0-12803 GCA_031762675.1 Pachysandra terminalis | reverse complement strand
AATTCATTAATCATATAAAAGTGTTATCTATATATATATATATATATATATATATATATCCGTATGTGCATTATTATGTTTAGAATCATGGGAATGTGTCTTATGTGTTTGCTTGATGAATATGGTGCGTGTGAGTATGATATACTATGTTGTGTGAATTGCATTTAGTAATCAGGTCTGCATGTGGGCATTATGACTTTTATTAAGTCCAATGAGTTTGACTTGACACTTCGATTCCGATAAGGAGTTGCTAGATATGATTCTAGTTGAGGTGATAGTGGAAACACTAGATATTTCTCTTGGTTTGTTTGTGTGAGGATATTCTGTTCATGATGGGACTGTTATTTTGTTTTCACCCAAGGTGAGAGATAGAGATGTATCACAAGAGACTTGTGGTAAGATGATAGGTGAAGGAGTGCACTTCTCAATAGTCGAATCATCAAAGAGAATCGATAAAAAATAAGGCGTGGGATTGTGCCCACTAGGTTGGAGGCCCTAGAAACTGTGATACTCACGTAGAATAATCCATTATCATGGCCTTGTATGGGGGGATGATTCGTAAGAACATCTTGGGTAGTTGGATTTGATCTAGTGTGGGACATATATTACTCGAATGCCAAACAACATGCATTGCATTTCATATTCTTCTGCTTGTTATTGTGTGATAATCTTGTGTATGATGCACATTGACTTGCATGGTATCATATAGAGTTAGGTATATTAGTATAAGAGACCAAGTTGTGTGGACTTACCCAAATACCAAGTGAGATGGGAGAGAACTGCATTATGTGGTGTGTGTATTGCTCATATCTTTCAGAATTATATCATATTATTATTTTCTCATAACATGTGTTTTTGAGTAAATACCCTGATTTGAATGGCTTACTCATCCGACCTTTCAGCTTATGTTGTTGTTATTAATATTTTTCAGGTATTGGATGAATTCTGTCGAAGAGAGCTGCTATATGGGATTTACGGGAATAGAAGATATATGTAGATAATATAGATTGTAGATTAGACTTAGTTGATTTATGAACAGATTGTAACTTTTATTAATATTTATTAGAATTATTATATTATTACTTCTGCTTATGTTCTATATTGCTTATCCACTCCCATTGTGTTGGGGTGAGAGTTGCATCTTCCAACCTTTTGGGTATCCGAAGGATCTCTTTAGGTTTGAGATGTGACAATGTCGGATTGCACCAGTATTAGATTTATGAAATCCTTACATTTATTTAGGAAACAAAGGAATCTTTGGATCATTGCAAGCAAAAAAGAAGCATTTGCTTGAGGATATTAAGGAGCTAGATGAGAGAGAAGAGCTTAAAAATGTTGTAATAGAAGGCATTGAGTTTTGAAAGCAATTGAAGAGTGATTTGGGTGGGGGATCTGCTAAGGAAAGAAGAGACTTGTTGGAGGTAAAAATCTAGGGCTACATGGATAAAAGAGGGTGAAGAAAATACGATATTCTTTTATAAATTAGCAAATGGAAAGGGTGGTGAAGAACTTTATCTTTAGATTGGTCATGGAAAAAAGTTTGTGGATGGTAGTAAGGTTGGAAAAGGACTTGACTTTCTTTTCTATGGGCTTTTTAGATTAGAGCAGGTTCTAAGATTTAATCTTGGTAATCTGGAGTGGCGTAGGATTGATGAGGTTTTGGGTAAGCTGGCTAGAGAGGGATTTTAAGGAGGATGAAGTCGATAAAGCGGTATGGGAATTGGACAAGGAAAAAGTCTTAGGGCCTGATGGGTTTATAATAGCCTTTTTTCAAGGTTGTTGGGACAATGTCAAGCAGGATCTTTTAGAAGCATTTAAGGATTTTCATGCAAGTAGTGTGAGAAACAAGATTTATGCCACCTTTTTCCCTAAGAAGAGTGGGGCCACAAAGATTAAGGAATTTAGACGGATTAGTTTGACCATGGGTCGATATAAGATCATAATTAAAGTCTGAAGTTCTCTAGATTTCAGATTCAAGAGGAAGAGATGAGAGAAGAAGTGATTGGAGGCTGAAAAATTAGGGCCGGCTGAGCTTTTCTGTAACTTATATAATATAAATCAGAAATTACATAAATGCCCTTAAGATACATAAATTACACACAAATACCTCTGATATTATTTCCTACACTCCCCCTCAAGCTGAGCATAGACATCAATCATGCTTAGCTTGCACAATATAGAGTGAATGATCTTTAGAGAGCCCCTTTGTGAAAATGTCAGCAAGCTGACTAGAATAAGAAACAAAGGGCAAACACTTCAGAAACGAGTTTCTCTCGAACAAATTGCTGTTCAGTCTCAACGTGTTTAGTCCTGTCATGCTGAACGTGGTTGTTAGCAATATTAGTAACAGATTTATTATCACAATACATCTTCATAGTCAGAATACCGATGCCAAGATCCTAAAGGATAATTTGAATCCACTATAGTCAGCAACCTGAGCTATAACTTGATATTCGGCCTCAGCACTTGATGAGTATAATTAGTCTGCTTCTTAGTCGTCTGAGTCACTGGGTTACCCCTAACAAATATGCAATATTCTGAGGTAGATCTTCTGTCATCCACTAAATCTACCCAATCTGCATTTGTATAGGCTTCCATTTGGAGATGGTTACTTTTACGGAACATAAGACCCTTTCCCGGACAGGTCTTCAAGTACCGCAAGATCCTTTCAGCAGCCTCCAAATGTGGGACACGAGGAGCATGCATAAACTGACTAACTAGATTGACCGCATAAGCAATATCAAACTGAGTGAGAGATAGATAGAGGAGCCTACCAACCAACCTTCGATACATCCCTTTGTCAGGAAGAAAGTCACCTTTAAACTCAGTCAACTTGTGGTTGGGGTCAATAGGAGTATCTGCTGGGCTACAACCAAGCTTCTTTGTATCTCGAAGAATATCCAATGCATGTTTATGCTGACAAATGAAGATACCATCTTTGGATCTAGCCACCTCTATACTAAGGAAATATTGAAGTTTGCCTAGGTTTTTGATCTCAAATTCCTTGGCCAAGTTAGACTTAAGGCTGCAAACCTCATCAACCTGTGATAACCATGTCCTTTTCAGGAGAAGCCAACCTGATAGTTGAGACTGAACATCTGATGAGTGCCCTGTTGGAGCAGAAGAATGGACTTGGTCGTCATATTTTCCAAGGTTGGAGTTGATAATACCCCCCTTCTACAGTTGATGTTTTAGACCTGAAGCTCCATCCTGCCAATGATAACCCCGGAGGGGCTGGTTATTGAAGTGATGGACAGTTGGAGTAATGGCAATGAAGGCAATCGGAGTGTTGGAAGTGCTCACAAGGTGGTGAGAAAGGGACTTTCCGACGGATACTTGGGGGATACCAACCAAATGGGAGATGAGAAGGGGAGCATTAAACTGCCAGTCGGCGATATTCTGGCCGCCGGCTACTCGGTTAATGAAATCATAAATGTTTTGAATGAATTTGGTTGTCATGGTGTTCGGCCGGAGGGGAGTGGGTCGACGAACTACATGTTGAAGCAGAAGGAGGTAATGCCTTCCTTCAAAAATATGGTTTGTCGCAAGAAGAATGATGGTTCTGTCCCTATCTCGGAGTAAGCAGGAGGTTCCATTGGGAGATCCAAGGTCAGGGTGCGAGCTGCTCGCTAGACGTTCTTGTTTGAGGATGCTCGTCCACTGGTGAAGGTTATGGAAACAAGACCTTTTGGTTTCACATGGCTTTGGCTATCTCTGGAAGAACTCTCCTGGGTCAATAGTATGGTGCCATCCATTAGGAGTATGGGGAGAAAACCGCGCGTGTTGGGTTCCCTCAGAATTGGACGGCAAGTGTTGATTGCAGAATTTAGCATCAACCACAGAGGGGAGCTCTAAAAACTCTCTTCGGTCGGTCAAAACAATCGTAGTAGATCTTTGTTTTTTCTGCCGTCTGAAGGTGGTTGGTCATACATTGTGGATGCCGGAAGACAAGTGTTAAAGAGAAATGGGGGGCAAGATACAAGCAAGGATAAACTTTCTGCCGGGTATGCGCGTATTCTTTCCTCTGGGGCTGCCCCCAATTTGTGTTTTTTCTCCCGCCAAAGTCAGACCCTCCTTGTCTATACAGCTTCGAAGTTTCGTACAGTAGCCGCGGATGGCATATTTACATAGAGTTCCTGCCTATCTTTGGAATCAGAATTTCATAAACCTGATTGGAAAATATTTTGGCGGTCTTGCTAATTCGGCGGTGTTTGTAGAGGTGGTCGGAGAAGGTTTTCTGAAGGTGGGTATGGACATGCGTGTCGAGCTCGCTTGGAGGATTCCGAGGTCGATCTGGATTTCAGATGGCCGTCGATGGTTTCAGGCCGGTGTGTTTATTTCTGAAGGAGGGGTCTCACCGGAGCTACGTTCAGATGTTGGTGAAGAAGGTGATGTGGAACTTTAGGGGTGTCGTGGTAGGGCAGGTGGGCACGAATCCCCTAATGTCGGCTCGCTAGTGGGTGATGGTGATGGTGATGGACAAAATGACCAGAGACAAGCACTGGTCGTCGGGTCACAGACTGAGAGAGAGGCGTTTGGCAATTCAAATCATTTACTTATTTTGGAGGAACATCCCTCTGATGGCGGAAAGAAATCTTTTGGCAGGGATTTTAGGGCAGAAAAGGCTGGAGTTGTCTCTTATACCCAGCATGATGACGAGTATTGGGCCGCGCCTCAGTCCGTCTCCGACGTTGTGTGGGCCGTTGGGTCGTCTCCGCCTAGGCCTAGTATTCAAAAGGGCTGTTTGAAGGGAGTTAATGGATATGTGAGTTTGGGGCCTGCTTCTTCTATTGGGCCGGCCAAGGACGTGGGGCCCAAGTCGGCTGGGAACATTAATGTCTTGAATGTGAAGACCAAGTTTAAGGTTTTTTGCAATGGGGAACCCAGTAGGCCCAACAGTGATATTGGGACGGACCCTCCGAGGCCTTTGTTCATGGACCCAATTCTGTTCAAATTAATACTGGGCCGCGTCCTGATGGGTGGATGTCTAACCCATCAAGTGCTTTTGGGTCTACATTTAAGGTTGCCCTAGAACCTGCTAAGAATGCTTCATTGAATGATCAAGGGATCTTGGAGATTCTGCTATGCAAAATAGAAGAAGTCAAGGCCACGACACTCTGTAACTTCACGACATTGAAGGCGGAGCTGATTCCTCAAGTGCGATGTATCGAGGATTCTTCCAAGGATTTATGCAAGAGGATTTCATGTTTGGTACAGGGTTGAGCGCAGGTCGGATGTGGGTGGATCCTTTTGTTGGTGCTAAAATCTTCGAGAAAAGTTCTGATCGTGGGAGAGAGGTGGACAGAGAGGGTGCTGCTCCTATCGTTTATGCAAGAAAAAGCCCTCTCATGGCGGAAAAGGTTTCTAAACCTTTTAGACAGCAAGAGAACGCGTCAGAGGCGGAGTGGAGGTAACAGGGGACGCGTTTTTGGTGATGGTAGAACCTGTTACCGAATCCGGAATTGCAACAGATTCGTCGTGTGCAATCCCGAAAGCAAGTCAGTCCTTTGAAAATTGCTTCGAATTATTAGGACCTGGGTGTCAGTTCAAATCGCCTTCATTTTCCTCTTCTAATCTTAGTCGTCCTCGGTCAGGTACTTCGCATAAATCTTTACATAAGATGAGATCTCTTCCTTATGTTGTTGAATCCTTTTTTGCTAACGAAAGTCTTGCAGAACATAATGGTCCCTCACGTGTGGAATCGCCAGTATGCCATAGAAAAGGAAAGGCTAGCTTGGTTAGCCATTGTGTTACTTAGGAATTGGTTACCAGTGGGAGGCACGGGGTAGGTGTTTGTAGGGGTGAGGCTGATATTGATGGTTCGCGTGTGGGTGTGATGGGGGAGGATTGAGAGGAGGGAGAATGGGAGGACGTGGTACAGTTTGCGTCCGGTGTACTAGAAAAGATTCGTGATGGGTCTGGAAATGAGGTGTCAGTTAGAGAGGCAGTTAAAGTTTGTAGGTCTAGAAACATGGGTGAGTCAGGTGTCCTTTATGAAGATAATTAGTTGGAATATAAGGGGCTTAGGGTGCATAGAAAAAGGCGTGCTGTGAAGGATATGGGGCTACGAGTCAAACTGGATATTTTAGTGGTGCTCGAAACAAAAAAGAAATGGTTAATGTAGGTCTTGTGAGGAAGCTTTGGGGTGACAGAGACAGGGGTTGGGAGTTCTTGCCCTCCGTAGGGGCTTCAGGTGGTATTTTGATTATATGGGATAGGGTGCTAGTCTCAGGAGTGGATGTGGTTAGAGGGAGATTTTCTTTGTCTATACAGTTTAGGAGTTGTGTGGATAACTTTGAGTGGGCACTTACAGCGGTTTACGAGCCCAATAGAGTTAGAGACAGGACATCTTTCTGGTCAGAATTAATCAATTTACGGGCACAATTCATTGGTGAGTGGTGCCATATCGGGGATTTTAATGTGACTCGCTTTGCGAGTGAGAAAAGTGGAGGGGTGGCTAGAATTGCCAGAAGTACGAGGAAGCTATCAGCCATCATTAGGGATTGCAAATTGATCGACTATCCATTGCGAGGTGGCAGGTACACGTGGACGAATGAACAAACCCCAACAATATGTTGTAGATTGGATAGATTTTTGGCCTCTTCTGAGTGGGACAAACATTTCCCTGCTACAAATCAGTGGCCCTTTGATTAGGAATATATCAGATCATTGGCCTATCTAGATATGCACGGATGGGGGAAGCCGTGGACCCTCACCCTTTCGATTTGAAAATATGTGGCTATCCCACCTCAACTTTCAGGAATCTATCCAATCTTGGTGGGATGATTGTATAGGGCATCAAGGGTGGGAACGTTTTAAGTTCATGAGAAGTTTGAGCTCCTTGAGAGGTAAAATTAAGGTTTGGAATAAAGAGGTTTTTGGTGACATTGGGGAGCGTAAGAGGAAATTGATGGAAAAAATTGAGGAGATTGCTAAGGGTGAGGGAGAAAGGACTTTGAGTAATGCTGAAATTGTGGAGAGTAAAGAATCTAAGGTGGCTTTAGTCGAAGGGGTAAAGTTGGAAGAGATAAGTTGGAGACAAAAATCTCGAGTGACTTGGTTGAAGTAGGGGGATGGGAATACCAGATTCTTTCACAAAATGGTGAATGTGAGGAAGGTTAGGAACGATATGGTGAAGTTAAAGGTCGGGGAGGTATGGATAGATTCTTTTGAGGACATCATTGCCGCTTTGTCAGAATTCTATTCTAAGCAATACAAATCTGAGAAAATATTCGATTTTACGCTAAATGATAGAAGTGGTCGAGTTTTAGGTTCTAGGAAAGGGGCTTGAATGGAGAGAGAGTTTGAGGAGGAGGAGATTAAGGAGGCCGTTTGGGAGTTGGCTGGTGATGAGGCCCCTGATTCTGATGAATTCACAATTAGTTTCTACCAGAATAATTTGGATGTGGTTAAGAGGGCGGTCTTGAAAGTATTTAAGGAATTTTTCAATAGTGGGATCATGCACAAAATCACAAATGCTAGCTTTCTGGTGCTAATCCCAATGAAAATCGGGGCAGAGGACATAAAGGATTTTAGGCAAATCAGTTTAACCACTAGTTTGTACAAGATCATCGCAAAAGTACTATCTATTAGGATGAGAGATGTGATATCGGTGTTGGTTTAACAACATCAAAGTGCTTTCGTCAAGGGGAGGCAGCTAACTGATAGTATTATAGTGGCTTTTGAGTGTGTAGGAGGGATTTAGATGTGGGGTGCTTGGCTTGGTTATCAAATTGGACATGGAGAAGGCTTATGACAGAGTGGAGTGGGACTTCTTAGATCAAATTCTAAAATGGAAGGGTTTTGGAGAGAGATGAAGGAAATGGGTGGCGGGGTCGGGTTTTCCTTCCTGGTAAATGGTCCTGTGCATGGTTTTTTATCTTCTTCCAACGGTTTTAGACAGGGCGATCCTTTGTCCCCTTTTCTTTTTACTCTAGTGGGTGATGTCTTGAGTTGGTTCATGGGGGTTGCTGAGCAGAATGGAATTTTGAGGGGTTTTAGGTCGGGCGCTGATGAGGTGGGGGTTTCCCATCACAGTTTGCGGATACACGATCATTTTTGTTAATGCTGAGGTCTCACAGGTAAAGGGGGTTATGAATGTCTTGCATTGCTTTGAAATGGTGTCGGGTATGAAGATTAATCTAGATAAGTGACTATCTCCGTGATTCACGTTTGCGAGGATATGTTAGTGGATTGTGTTGAGACACTTGGTACGGTTTACGGTCCTGGCCGATGTCCTATTTGGGGATGCCCTTGGGTAGAAATCCTAAATCTCTAGTTTTTTGGGATCCGGTGGTTGAAAGGATTGAGAAGAGGTTGGCCATTTGGAAGAGGAATTACATGTCCTTGGGTGGTAGAACTACTCCAATTCAAGTGTCTTTGGTAAACCTTCAAGTATATTATATGTCGGTCTTTAGGATGCCTCGAGTGGTGGCCTCTCTGATCGAGAAGGCCCAACGTAGTTTTTTGTGCGAAGGGAACGGTGGTAGGAAAGACCATCTGGTTAATTGGGATGTTGTGTGTAAGGCGAGGGAGCATGGTGGTCTTAACTTGGGTAACACTCTAGCTCGTAACTCATCTCTTGCTAAATGGCTTTGGCGATTCTACTATGAGAGGGACCATTTGTGGTGTAAGATCATCATAAGCAAGTACGGCATTCACGCGAACGGAAGAGATTTAAGACTGAATGTGAGGATTTATGCGGCTTTCCCGTAGAGGTATGTTATTGCTCTTGCTCCTTTTTTCTTATCTGTGGTCAGGTGGTCGGTGGGGGATGGTGCCTCCGTTTTCTTCTGGTAGGACCTATGGCTGGGTGAGGTTCCTCTTTATATTCGGTTTACTAGACTTTTCAGAGTCGTGTTGGTGTAGTTTTCCTTTGTGGGCGATGTGCTGTCTTGGTCTGAGTCGGGTCTTGTTTGGAATCGTCCTCTTCGTAGGAATGTGAGGGATTCAGATTGCGCGGAGTTATGTTCCCTTATTGAGGCCGTTGGGGAGGTCGTGTCTACTTTGATCGGGCGGATTGTTTACTTTGGTCTTCTGATCCAAGAGGGGTGTTTTCTTGTCAGTCCTTCTTTAGTCTTTTTCGTCCGGATAGAGTCGGGACCCCTTTTCCTTTTCCGGTCCGGTCTTTGTGGTACCCCTTGGTTCCTCCTAGAGTCAGAGCTTTTTCGTGGACTGCACTATTATATCGGATTAACACGACGGATATACTTCAAACAAGGAGGAGGTATATGGTTTTGTCTCCACACTTGTTTTTTTGTGCCATGCGCAGGAGGATTCTATCGATCATATCTTCATCCATTGCCCTTTGGCCACAGAGATCTAGGGTTTCTTATTGCAGAGTATTGGGAGGGCGTGGGTGATGCCGGAGGGTATTGGTCAGTTATTGGCTCAGTGGCGACTCCCAGGTCTAGGTGCTCGGGGACGGATTCTCTTTCGCTTGGTGTTCCACGCTGTTTTGTGGCATATTTGGAGAGAGTGAAATCAGCAGATCTTTCATGATGTTTCATCCTTTTGGGGAGTGTGTGCGAGGGGATCATGACCTCGGTGGCGCCCTGGGCTTCTATCAGAAGTCATTTTACGGGATTATCGGTTATGAACATCATGACAAAGTGGCAGACGATCTCTTTGACCTAGTGTCGAGTTGCCTCGTTCTTGGCGGATGTTGTTTTGGCATCCTTACGGGTCCTTTGGAGCTTATTTTTGGTCTTCTTCGCCTTTCTTTGTTGTTTTTCCTTATCTTTGATGTTTTGCTCCATTGATTTTAACGTTTTGCTAAAACACTTGTTGCTGTACTATTTTCTTCTCATCTATATATACTTTCAAAAATTATCGAAAAAAAAAAACAATATAGACAATGAGAATAGGGAGTTGCCCATCCTGATCCGCTTGATGAACATAGTATGATCAGCATTGTTTTGGATGTACCCATAATGAAGCAAAGCCTAATAAAACCAATCAAACTAGGCTCAAAGAGATTGCTTGAGCCCATATCAGGCCTTAAGCAGCCTGCACATCTTACTCCTAGCATCATATCCCGGTGAGGGATTATGTAAACTTTGTCAAGAAGATCATTCAGGAATGCATTCTTCACGTCCAACTGGTGAAGGTCCCAAGATAATGAGCAGCTGATGAGAGCAAGAACCTGAGAGAGTTCATCTTAGCTATAATAGCAAAGGTCTCCTTATAGTCGACACCGCAAGTCTGAGTAAATCCCTTCGCAACTAGTCTAGCCTTATATCGTTCAATAGAGCCATCAGTCTCATGCTTTATAGTGAAAACCGACTTGCAAGTTACATCGTACTAGGCTCCCCTTTAAGCAAGTCTACTAGTTCCCAAGTTCCATTCTTGACTAGTGCTTTCATCTCATCATTCATAGCCTCCTTTTATTTTGGATCAGAAATAATATCTGAGATGAGATGTAGATTGGCATTTGCCCTTCTTAATAGCAATAGGAAGATCTAAATGAGATAGTAATAACATCTTGGGAGGAAACAATGTCTTCTTGGGATTCAACAGAAACATCAAAAGGAACAACACGATCAGAGGACAAAGATATATCTTGACTTGAGGAATCAGCATTCAACTGGTTGTGATTTTAAGCTGGTAAAACATTTCTTTTCCTTGGAGGAGTACCTATATCAGAAGGAGAAACAGGAACTGAAACTGTTGAGATTGGAAATGGAGAAACCGACTCTAACTGTGACCTAGGAGGAGGAGATAGAAGAGGTAAAACATGAATGCTTTGAGGAGTAGAAGAATTCTCTTCTACCTGACTAGTCTCCCCTTGAAGAGAATGCTATGAAGGCTGAGAATAGGTCTCAGATTCAAAGAAGGTAATATCTCTAGTAACATACTTCCTCCCTGTGCAAGGATCAAGACACTTGTACTGTAGGAGAATAACCCAAGAAAATCCCTTTTACTGACTTGGGATCCAATTTAATATGATTCCAATACATGACTGAAACATAGACATTGAAAGACACGAGAAGGCAAGGAAAAAAATAGGATGATCTGGATTCAAGATGGAGATAGGAGTTTTCATCTATAGTACTCTGGATTGCATTCTATTGATAACATAGGATGCTGTCAACACCGCATTAGACCAGTGTTGCTTGGTAAGATTGTGCTGAAACAATAGAGCTCGAGCAACCTCCCAACAAGTGCTTGTTCTTCCTCTCAGCTACCCTATTTCGTTGTAGAGTAAATGGACAGGAAGAGAGATGAAGAGCACTTTTGTCTTCTAAGAAGATATTTGAACTTCCAAAATACTCCTTTGCATTATAAGATCGGAGGATCTTAACATTCATTCCAAACTGCGTTTCAACCATCCTGTGGAATAGGCGAACCATTTTTGGTACCTCATCTTGAGTTTTGATAAAATAGATTCAAGTACAACAAGAATAATCATCGATGAAAATTTATCGATAGCCATCCATAGCAATCACCGGGAAAGGACCCAACACATCAGAATGCACAATTTCAAAAGGAACTGAACTTTTATTCATTGAACAAGAAAATGTATTTCTATGATACTTTTGCAATTAACACATTTGACACTAGAGAGACTCTAAAGACACTGAATGAAACAAATTTGGAAGCAAAACTCTTAAAGACTTCAAAGGATGACCAAGACGAGCATACCACAAATAAATCTTGACAAGTATATCATTATTGAAACTCTTACTACTACTAATAGACTGTAACACAAAAAGTAATCCAGCATCTAGAAGATAAATGCCTCCAACTTCACAACCACGCCCAATCATTTGCCTCGTCTCCAAATCCTGGAACATACAATATGAAGGAAAGAAAATCATACAACAATTTAAGGATTTGTAAGACTCTAGACTGAGAACAAATTAGTGGAAAGATTAGCAACATAAAGGACATTTGATAAGGATAAGTGATCATTAACTTTGATATTTCCCTTTCCTGCTTCAGTGGAAATAGATAAATCTGCAGTTCTTACTTTATCCTTACCGGAACATAAAGTATATGTGGAGAACAAAGATGTAATGCTAGTCATGTGAGCAGACGCATAGGAATCAATAACCTGTGAAGTACTTGAAGTGATGGAATTGACAGAAAGAGCTAAGGCAGTAGCACCTGGCTATGCAAAAAATAGAAGTAGAGGTAGAGGCATCGTATTGAGCCAGAATGCATTGCATCTGCTCAAACTCACTAACAGAGAGACTAGGAAAAACATTAGGAATGTCGCAA
Organism: Pachysandra terminalis; assembly: GCA_031762675.1. Classification (NCBI taxonomy): domain Eukaryota; kingdom Viridiplantae; phylum Streptophyta; class Magnoliopsida; order Buxales; family Buxaceae; genus Pachysandra; species Pachysandra terminalis. The sequence goes on along the minus strand of JAUPMG010082641.1, from coordinate 581 downwards.
ACGGTTCCACATAAGAAGAAACCATGGTAGGAGTAAAAGGTGCCTGTAGAGATAATGAAGGCTGATTCATGCAGCAGCAGTCCGAGGCATCTTCTTTGGTTTCCAATTAGCCGGCCTAAGATGGGGATGTTTACCCCAATAGCTACTTTAAACATGCCCAATGTGATTAAAAGTTGCAATGCAGCTGCTCCTTGCTGCCAGTACCTTTGTTTAGCTTATTCCCTTTTTTCCTCCCTTGGAAGAGGAAGAGAAGTGCTGAATGCTCTGTGGCATGGTCTTCTTTCTGTTGGTCTCACTCTGGATCAAATAGGATACTTGATCAATACCAGGGAATTCATCCCTCCCTAAAATCTGTCCACGGGTCATATCGAGCTCAAGGTTAGGGCCAGTTAGAAAATCAAATATCTTATCCTCATCCACTTGATTCCAGTACCGATGTCGACCTTTCTCATTCTCCCACTCCAACACCTGAGAAAGATCTTGCTCTTCCCAGTGTTTTCAATGTCGACGATTTTGGAAGTGTCAACATAAAACCCAAGGGAAATTGCAGATTTCCCTTTTCCCTGCGACATGAGGGAAAA
>JAUPMG010082620.1:0-12805 GCA_031762675.1 Pachysandra terminalis | reverse complement strand
CACCACCCTCCCCCGACCCCCCCCCCCCCACCCCACTCCACCCCTCGCCCCCACACCACTAGTTTCTCCAATACTCTAAAAGTCGATATTTGTGGAGCGGAGCGGGGCGAAAAACAGGTGATAATCCTTTGAGTAATTCTTTCAAGTAGGTGATATTAAGAATAAATTTAGATCAAGCCACGCATTCAAAGAAAAAACAATGGTGTCTTAATTCCCGCGTCGTTGACATTGAGCCTGCTTTCTGACGAGTGTGAATCTTTTGTGCACTGGTGCACAGAAGATCCTCCTGAAAAAAAAAAAAATAACAGATATGGAATATAGTGTAGAATTGGATAGAGATATTTCTTGTTAGACCACGGTGAAAGTAAAATTAACAAAAATAATAATAATAATAAATAAAATAAAAATAAAAAATCATAATAGGTAAAATTACTAGGCATTGAACCATGTCAACCGAAATTTTATCAAGTTTGTTCGTTTCATTTTAATTCAAAAATTCTTATTCAAGGATTTAGTATAAATTAGACAGTATTCCTGCCCTTTGTGTTTCATGCATCATTGAATAGCATAACTAATAATAGACATGTTCATGGTTAATTTGGATAAGTAGGATCTTGAAAACAAACTGATAAAAAAAAAGAGCATTTGGATTTTGATGGATTAAACCACATAAACCTAAAAATCAAGCTGCTAGTGATAATGAACTGATCAAACAAAAAAAAGTGTTCTAACCTGTTGAATAGCGTTCAGACGATCCCTTGAAATCGGACTGCAACAAATTGGATTTTCGGGGTTCTGATCTATGGTTTTATAGGTTCAAGTTAGGGGTTTGCAGAATAACAAAAGAGGAATAAAGGGGGTTTTCAAATCTGGGTTTTGGGCTAGGATTTTGCTGATTTCTCTGGATTTGTAGAGGACGAATAGGAAGATTAGAGGGTTCAATTAGGTTTTGTTGAGGGGCGAATCAATGATTATGAAGGATTGAATACAACGGCGATGATGACGGATTGCAACGACAACGGCAACGGAGAAGCGAAGGCAACGAAGAAGGCAGACGCAGTCAAGAAGGCAAGAGCGGGAAAGAGAAAGAGAAGGGGAAAAGAAAGGGGGGCTGTCAGGGGTTAAAAAAAACCATTGTTAGCGGTTCTTTAAAAAACGCCAACAATTAACCCTATATCGGCGGTCTAAATAAGATCGCCGACTATTGACCAGACCAGTGTCGGCGATTAATTAAAAATCATCGAGATATATAAAACCTTGGTCGGCGGTTATTATAAAACCGCCGAAAATGGTTACTTTCTCATGCGAAATATCCCGCGCCAAAGGCTTTTGTGTGTGCTAAAGGGATTTCTCAGTGGTCTAATAAAAACCACCGAGATAAACACATTAGACGGTGGTTTAATAAAAACCACTGGTAAATGATGCCATTAAAAACCCCTTTTCTGTAGTGAGATTGGTTCCATCAGCTTTAGCTAATCGATAAACAGAAGGAGAGTAAGCGGTGGTAATAATATAGGGTCCTTCCTAGTTAGGATGGAATTTCCCTTGACGATGAAAACATTGCTTTAAAACTAAATCACCAACAGTAAAACTACAGTGTCATACTCGTTTGTTATAACAACGAGCAAGCCGTTTTTGATAAGCATGCATGTGATCAAGTGGACATAAGCGGTGTTCTTCCAAAAGGTCTAACTGGTTGAGTCGAGCTTGACGAAGCTCTTCAAATGGTGTGTGTTCGTGAAGTGAAATGCGTAATGATTTTAATTCTAACTCTACAGGTAAACCACTTCGGTGTTGTACACAAGGGAGTAAGGTGTGGCTCCTGTTAGTGTACAGAATGATGTGCGATAAGCTAAGAAAGCGGGTAATAATTTTGTAGACCAATCTTTTCCAGATTCGTTAACAGTTTTTGTGAGAATATCTTGAATGATTTTATTAGATATTTCCGCTTGACCGTTAGATTGAGGGTGTAAACAGTAGAAAAATGATGTTTTATGTGGTAGTCTTTACACAATTCAATCATGTCATCATTATCGAATGGTTTACCATTATCTGTGACGATTGATTCAAGAATGCCATAGCAACATAAAATATCCTTATAAATAAAATTAACTACAGATTTAGCATCTTGATGGCGTAAAGGGGAAGCTTCTACCCATTTAGTGAAATAATCAGTGGTATGATGATGAATTTATATCCATTTGAAAGGTGGAAGGGTCCAATTAAATCAAGGGCCCAAGAACAAAAAGGCCAAGGGATAGTGATGGACTGTAGGCATCACCAGGTGCATGAATGAGGGGGGCATGGTATTAACAAGCATGGCAATGTCTAACAAATTCATGATAGTCTTTAACCATTGTAAGTCAATAGTAGCCTGCGCATAGGATTTTTTTGGCTAAGTCATGGCCATTGACAAGTCCACCACATGCCCCTGCATGAGTGGTTTCAAGTATTTCTTGTGTTTCATGAGAAAGTAGACAACGACACAAGTTACCATCAAAAGTATGTTTATAGAGGGTATGTCCTAGTAGGATGTAGCGTTGGGCTCATCGTCGGGTTAATAGTTTATCATGAGGGTTGGCTGGTAGGGTACTGTGTTTAAGGTAGTATATATTTCATGAAATCAAGGGCGAGGATTGTTTTCTATTGTAGTAGGTGAGTTGACATTAGCAATTTGGTGGATGTCAAAAGCGGTGTGTGCAAGAGTGGCGAATTGTTCAATGATGAAAGTGAAATGTGTAGTTTCAAGAGGTAGTCGAAGCATAGAACCTATGGAGGCCATGGCATCAGCATAGTGGTTATGTATACGTGAGATCTAGGTTATTTCTAAGTAATCAAAGTGAGTGAGTAATTTGTCGACAAGTTTTTTGTAGGGGATTAGTTTATGATCTTTAGTGAGACATTATTCTTTAATTTGGCGAATTGCTAGCTGAGAATCACCAAAAACTCGAAGGTATTTGATGCCTAAGACAATTGCATCTTTGAGGCCTGCAACAAGGGCTTCGTATTCGAAAATATTATTTGAGGCTTCGAAAGACACACGATAAGCTTTGGAGATGAGCGCGCCATCAGGTGTACGAAACACAACAACTAAGTCGACACTGTGGCTATTATAGGTGTCATAAAAAAAACATATCCCAACACGTGTTACGTTGGTCACAAAGGTTGACGTGTAGGATGGACTCATCCGGAAAACTAGGACGTAGAGGTGTGCTGGAAGGTAGAGGGTGGGTAGTTAAGTGGTCGGCAATGGTTTGTCCCTTAATGGTAGTTTGGTGGACATATTGAATGTCAAATTCTGAAAGGATTAATAGCCATTTTGCTGTACGTCCTAAAAGTGTAGATTCGTGTAAACATTATTTGAGTGGGTCATATTTACTTATGAGTTTGGTCTCATGATTAAGCTTGTAGTGGCATAATTTTTGTGAGGTAAAGACTATTGCTAAGCAAGCTTTTTCTAGTGGGGTGCAGTTTTGTTCGTAGTCAACCAAGGTGTGGCTAAGGTAGTAGACAGCACGCTCGTGGTTTGCAGTGGCATAATTTTTGTGAGGTAAAGACTACTGCTAAGCAAGCTTTTTCTAGTGGGGTGCAGTTTTGTTCGTAGTCAACCAAGGTGTGGCTAAGGTAGTAGACAGCACGCTCGTGGTTTGATTGATCGAGTTGGGCAAGTAGGCAACCAATAGCTATGTCATGTATGGAAATGTATAAAAAGAGTGGTTTGTCAGGTTGGGGTAGAATAAGTACAGGTGGACTGAGAAGGAAGGTTTTAATGTCTTCAAAAGCACGTTGGCAAATGGCGGTCCATTCGAATTTGCTCGTCTTATGAAGAAGATCGGTAAAAGGCTTGCATCTAAGGGCTTATGAGGAATGAATCTACGAATGGATGCAAGACAACCAAGGAAACTACGCACTTCACTAACGGTTGTGGAGGCATGTCTTGGATGGCTTTGATTTTTGTTGGAACAACTTCGATACCTCGTTGGCTAATTATGAAGCCTAAGAGTTTTCCAGAAGTAACTCCAAAGGCACATTTTCGTGGTTTGAGACAGAGTTTGTAAGAACGAAGGCGGTTGAAGATACGACAAAGGACAATGAGGTGAGTATCTCTAGTTTTAGATTTAGCTAGAATATCGTCTGCATAGTCTTCTAGAATTTCATGCATAAGGTCGTGAAAGATGGTGGCCATGGTGTGTTGATAAGTGGCCCAAGCATTTTTTAGGCCAAAAGGCATGACTTCATATCGGTATGTGCCCCAATGAGTGATAAAGGTAGTGTGGTCCTTGTCCTCGTCAGTGAGGTGAATTTGGTTGTAACCAGAGAAACCATCCATAAAGGACAACATATTATGGCCAGCAATGTTGTCTACTAAGAGATCAATGTTAGGCAATGGAAAATTTTCTTTAGGAGAGGTACGGTTGAGGTCACGATAATCAACACAGATACGGATGGAACCATCTTTCTTGGCTACGGGAACAATATTAGCGACCCAACCAATATAAGTTGTAGGGGAGATAAATCTGACATTTGCTAATTTTTATAGTTCAGCTTTGACCTTGGTGGCGACATTAGGGTGCATTCGTCGTAATTTTTGAGTGACTGGAGGAGTGCCAGGGAGAATGCCTAGTTGATGTATGACTAAAGAGGGGTCTAGGCCTAGCATATTGGCATAGGACCAAGCGAAAATATCTTGAAACTCAATGAGTAGGCTTGTCATCTTTTCTTGTTCGGATAGGGTGAGACAGGTTATCATTAGTGCCAAGGTTTATATCAATAGTGTCCTCAATAATGGTGGATGGGTCATCTTGTAGTTCCTATGGAGCCGTGAGGGAGGTAAGTAAATCTAGGTCAAATGTGAGGGAATTAGGGGTAGGCTCAGTGGTAGAGTAAGGGTCAACGGAGGTGTAAGAGTAGTTGTAGATTCTAGTGGTAGAAAATTGGCGTTTTTGTTTTTCTCATTTGCGATTACATTATGTGCATGACTAAGGTAGTGGTTCTTGGTGTACGAGTGCAGGTGGTTGGGGTTGACATCCACTTAAGTGATGTAGAGGAAGTAAGACGGGTGGGGTTAGAGTAGGTGTGTATTGTGTTGATCATGTATGGTGCATTAATGAAGAGGGTTTGGGGGATAGGTGGCGTTGTGTGTTGTTGTACAAATGGTGGAGAAAATGTTGCAGCCAAGAAGGTGTTGCTAAGAGATGATTCCGTATCTTGTTGTGGTGCTAAAGGAAGTAAGTCAGTAATGGTAAATGTAGTGGAGGGTTGTTTAGCTAAAGTCTCAAAAGGTGGGTGGGTGGGTTTGTGAGTTGGATGAAGGAGTGATGTCTGTGAGTGGAATAATATGTTGGTATCTACTCTGAATATGACAAATATTACAGATAGGTGGGGTATCCCCTAAGATGGTGATAATTGTATTTTGGAGGGGAAATTTAACACATTGGTGGAGACTAGATGGAATGGCATCTAATTCATGGATCCAAGGACGACCTAAGAGCATGTTATAAGAGGCAGGAATGTCTAGGATAAAGAAAAGTGTTTGGTGAATTGAAGGGCCTATTTGTAGGGGGAGCCATATGGTACCTACTGGGTATCTAATGGTGTTATCGTATGCTGTAATTGCCATGGGGCATTCTTGAATTAAGGATGTGTCAATATTAAGTTTGTAAAAGGTGCTAAGTGTACAAATGTTAAGGGCTGAGCCATTATCTACTAGTATGTTGTTTATGATAGTATTTTAAACTTTAGCAGAGATGTAAATTGGCTCATTATGTTCGGTGTTCTTGGCCAGCGGAAAGACTATAGAGTTTGGGGGTTAGAAGAGGGTCTATTAAGGCTTCTAGTTCATGTGTTGACAGGTTAGATCGAACTTGGGTACGAGAGAGTATAGAGTTGAAGGCATTTCTATGTTCAAGAAGATTGTAAGAGGTGAAGGAGTGACACCTGAGGGGGTTGAGAGAGCCTAGGTGATGGTAATGAGGACTATAGACAAAGTGGGTGGTGGAAGGATTATATCTAAAAGATGGGGTAGTAGTGATCGATTGAGTTCCTAGATGATGTATGTTTAAAGTGTTAGTGTGGTTTGTTATTGGTGCTAGGAATGGTGTTGATGGTAAAGGTGATGATTGAGCTAGATTAACATCGGGTGGGTGTGTAGGATGAGGGTTGGAATATATGCCTAAGTCCGAAGGTTGGTTTTGTGTTGTTTGTGTTGGGGTGTTATTTGTGGGTGAGGTTTCTTCAATAAAGAGTTTACTTTTTGCTACTAAGTCTTGGACAAAGTATTTAAAGGCATTGCAATTTCCTACAGGATGGTCAGGGGTTCGATGAAAGTGACAATATTGGTCCTCTCTATAGTTTTTATGATTTGGGGCATCTGGCTTAATGTGTGGGTGTTGAATTATATCTTGTGCTAAAAGATTTTGAAAAATGTCAGTATAGTTGACATTAAATGTTTTTAGTGATTTTCTTTCTCTTGGAGTATGGTTAGGTTTATAAGTAAATTGTTTTTCTGTATTATGGATAGTATTAGTCTGTAATCAAATGTGGGTATCTGAACGGGAAGCTATTAATTCAGAATTAGATCGGAAAGGAAAGGTTCGATTTGCTTCGAAAGCTTGTTGGATGGCAATGCCATGTTGGATGACTCTATCAAAAGAGTTAAGGCATAATACTGATAATTGGAATCAAAATTGAGGGACAAGTGCTCTAATGAAGGTGGAGAGAAGAAAGTGTTCGGGTTGTTGGTCAGGAAGTTGACTAGCGAGAGTTCTCCAACGGTTGTAAAAGTGGGTAAATGTTGCATCGTGTTTTTGTTTCATGTTGGCTAAATCATCTAAGGTGACTTTAGTGTCTAACTTATATGCGAATTGGTTGATAAAAAAGTGAGAGAGTTGTAAGAATGAAGTGACAGATTGACTAGGTAGGTATGCGAACCATGTAAGGGCAAGTCTGGCTAGGCTTTGGGGGAATAGTTGAAGGAGAAGGGCATTATTATGTTGGATATTAACACATTTGATTAGAAAAGCTTTAATGTGGGTGTAAGGGTTACCGGTACCATCATAAAGGGTAAATTGTGGTATGGTGAAGTTGGGAGGGAAAGGCACATTGGTTTCTGGGAAAGGTAAGGAGCACAATTCATGCAATGATATGGTTTGGGTATGAGTGTTATGGCCATCTAATTGTTTGGCTATAAGTTGTGTTACAATATTTTCAAGGTTATCATGTTGTAATTGAGGTGTAGTGGGAGTTGGGTTTAGTGTAGGTTGGGGTGAAGGCGGTGGTGGGCTAATGTTAGGTGACGGGATGGTATAGGTAACTGTAGGGCTTTGTGTATGAGTTGGGTCAATAGGGTGACATGTGGTTGCTTGGTGTTGGGTAGGAGGACTAGAAGATGTTTGGTTGTAACTTAATTGCTGGTGTAAATCTCGATTTTTAGCAACAAGTGCAGCTAAACTTTGATTTAAGGCAACTAATTCTTCTTCAAAAGCTGAGGGAGATGCATTTTGTTGTTCGGTTTCACCAGCTAAGGTGTCAACGGGCTCTAGGATAGGAGGGTTCGGGTGAAGGGTCGGCTCAATAATGATATTTGGAAGGGTAAAGTGAGCCGCCATGGGGAGGTTATGTGATCGTCTAGATTTTCCTCTAGTAATAACTGTCATACAAAGTGATCAAGTGTGTGGGAAGCTCGGGCGTGCTAATTGAAAGTATAGATTCTATAATTTATACAGCTAGTAAAGTAAAGAAGGGAGTAACTTAAATATTCTTGAGTACGAACCAGCAAATAAATGAGAATACAATTAAGAAAATAATAAGAATGTCAAAGATATAAATTTCAGATTTTGTCACAGAGTATAATGACTATAAATTTGGTGGTATGAATTATACAGAATATTCAAAATCTAGTGATATGCGTCTTGGACTTGTTCTACAAGAAATAATAAGGTAAGTTTAAATACTTGGTCTATTAATTAAGAATGCATAACCCACAAACACAAAGAAAAAGATCTGGCTAAGCCTATATTTTAAAAATCTTTGTAATAGAGTTTGAAAACCATTTCAGGGCAGATTGTATGAGAAGAAATGGGTTAAGCAATTCAAAATATATATATATATATATATATACTTGAAATAATTAATTTTAGGGAATCAAACTACCCAGATGAATTTGGGATCCCTAATAGAATAAATTATCAATAAAAATGACTCTCTAACAATCAAGTTTTTTTTTTTTTAAACTTAATCTTAACTGCAATAAACAAATTACAACATAAGAACAAGTTATGATTTAATAAATAGAACATGAATTGTACAGAAAAATAAAATAGAGAATTTAGTGCTTCACTAGTCCGATTGGAATCACCCGGACTGCAATAGCATTGATGTTGAAATCAGACGGGATCGAATGTGCTTTGGTGTATGGAGAAATAAAAAAACTAGATCTATATGAAGACTATCGTGTGGTTGTTGCTGCTGCTAAAAATAATTTGAATGGAGAGAAAGTGAGTGTTGTAGGATATTAGAAGATAAAAAAATGCTGTAGTAGAGAGAGCTTTTATGCTTTTTTTGTTGATGCCCTAGAAACGAACTTGGCTAGGGTTTAAATAGATGAAACAAAATAAAAAAAATGGAAGGAATAAACTCACACTAGCAAGGGTTTGGGCACGAAATTCGCCTAATCTGACCGTTGCTGCAACGGTTGGATTTTCTAAAATTTTTTAGGCTAAAATCCAGCCACTATTGTTGGATTTTAGTTAGGGTTTTGCAAAATGGAAAGAAGTAGAAGAGGAAGAAGAAGAAGTGGAAGAAGGGAAAGGAAAGGGGGAAAATCGGGGAGAGAGAGAAGAAAGGGAGAGGGAGAGAGAGAGAGAGAGAAGAGAGGGGCACGTGGGTGGTGGTCCCCACTGTCCATTTCTCTTTAAATTTTTTTCTTTTCTTTTTTTATTTTTTTAAAAGGTATTTACATTATCATTAACCCGAACGATTATATTATTCAACCAGTTTATGTTTTTATAGTTATTTTTATTAGCATTCATTGTAGTTGTCATGTAAGTGTAAGTAGGAGGATGGATCCTAAGTCACACAATCCGTGTGTATAAGGGGACGTTCTAGCATTCAGAACGCGAACCCACATTCTGAGTGCGGAAACGTCCTCCATCCATGGATTTGACTTTATACATCACGGATTGGAGTAAAAACATAAAACTATGTGGGTTTTTTTTGTAAAATTTTGAGTTTTTTGAAAATATAAAAATAGATGAACTTTAGTATGAAAATAAGCTTAAATTAGATGAGTTTTTTAGGGGTTTTATGAAATTATAAAAATATATGAGTTTTATTCTAAAAATAAGCTTAAATTAAGTTGATAGAAGGTCAAATTGAGAAATTTTTTGTATTATGTCATTTTTCTTGTATATATGGTTGATCATAAAAATGGAAATTGAAATATTTTTGGACAGACGCTCTGTAGGCCCTCTGGACCACAAGTTACTTTCAAATTTGGTGCTCTCACGCTCTCACTCCCACTTTCACTCCCGCACTCGCTCGGTGTTCTGGTGACTTGGGGAGGATCACCTACTTATAAAAGAGAAAGTTAGGAAAAGCTAGGTTAGATTAGGTATTTGTAGGTCCTTACTTTTATGTTTTATTTAAAAATTTTAGTTTGATATTTGTATTATCATCCATTTCCTCTCTTTTCTTTTTATTTATTTATTTTTTATTTTACCTTCATTTGTTTTTTCTCTTCTTTTGTTTATATTTGACTTTATCTTTTAATTTATGATTATCATTGCAAATAACTTATCCCATAGTTATTAAAGTTGGTAGTGATGTAATATGAGATATATTATTGTCTTCAAATTTACATAGGATAGCAATGGGAGATTACCGATACCACCCCTAATACAGTAAGACATACCTAGGTTATGTCTTATTATAACTATAAAATAAATATTTTATAAGTAAGTATATTAAGAAATTAATTTAGATAACTAATATGTTTGATTAAAAATTTAGTTTATATATATAAACTGCAATTCCGTTTGAATAGGTTTGGTTCCATTATGTTTTGAGATATACATACACTAGAGTTCGAGTTTTGATTTGGTTTAGTTTAATTGACACTTCAACTTAAAATCAAATCAACTATAATTCAGTTTTATTATTCATGATCAAAACTGAGCCAAATAACTAGAAATTGTCAGTGACGCATCATTCAAATTTTTACCCTATCAACTTTCGATGGTAGGATAGTGGCTTACCATAGTGGTGACGGGTGACAGAGAATTAAAATTCGATTCCGGAGAAGGAGCTTGAGAAACAGCTACTATATCCAAGAAAGGCAACAAGCGTGCAAATTACTCAATCCTGACACGGGAGATAGTAAATAACAATATTGGACTCAATGAGTATGGTAATTGAAATAAGTATAATCTAAATCTCTTAACAAAGATCTATTGGAGAACAAGTCCGGTGCCAGCAACTGTAGTAATTCCAACTCTAATAGCGTATATTTAAGTTCTTAAAATTAAAAAGCTCGTAATTGTACTTTTTCAGTTTTATTATTCATAACCAAAACTAAACAAAATATCTAGAAATCGAATCAAAGTCGGTTTTAGCCTCACCGTTTTCCCACCAATGTTTTCTCTCACTAAATACTGCCCGAAGAAAACTGGGAAAAAAATAAAAAAAAACATTTTCACTGTAAAACTGATCCTTGTTCGTACGCTCATTCGTTGAAAATCATTGAACTCTTCTTCACCTTCTCTGCTATTTCATTTTCAGCAAAGGATATTAGGGTTTTCCCAAGGCCAATCGATTCAAGAGTGGCTCACTGCAGTTCGTGAGATGCTTCATCCATGCAACAGCTGCTCGTACTACTCTCTTTCCTACTTGCCAATCTTTAATTATCTCTCACAGGTTTAATCCAGAAGTCCCGAGGAAGAAGAAAAAAGAAAGAAGGCATCAACAGTTTTAGACTTCGATTTCAATCAAGTAAGTCTTACTACTCTTTCTATCTTCCACCATAAAATCTGAACAATTTTTATCGTAAATCCGCCGTTGATTTCATGTTCGACCAAAGAACTTTTCGACATGATTGAATTTCTGTGTAAAATATTTGAACGCCTCCTTTTCCAGCATATAATGATAATCAAATGTGGTGTGCTTGGTTCATGCATGAAACATGGAATTTACTATCATATAAAAAAGCATTGATATTGTCACAGAAAATGGTAAGCATTCTAAAAAAAAAAAAAGGAAACCAAGATCATGTGGAGGAAAGACAATCAAGTTAACTCAATCACAGCAGATGCCATTGATTGATATTCTGCTTTTGCACTGAAGCAAGATATCTTGGTCTACTACTTTGCAGTCCATGTGATGCAATTAGCACCAAGAAATGTACAATACCCACTAGTGGGGCATTATGTGATAGAGGAACTTTTCCCAATCAACATATGAAAACCCATACCGATCAATGGAGTATTTATATAGAATAGGAATCCCATGATCAAGAGCGCCACCCAAATATCGAAGTATTCATTTAATGATCTAAAAATGACTCATAATAGGAGCATGTGTGAACTGGTAAAGTTCGCACTGAATGAGATATTGGGTCTCGTGGAAGTGAGGTACTGCAATGCTCCCAGTGTGGTGATAGAATGACGGATATGTAAATGGGCCTGTAGAAGTAATATCCTATCCTTCATAGCCATTGAAATGTCAATGGGCTTGCAGCTTGTCATTTGAGCCTGTTCCGATAGTGTATGAGTATAATGAGACTATGAGAGGAAAGGTCCATTAAAGAATTTCTTTACTTCAATTCCGAGGACACAACGATTAACGAAGAGGCCCACACCATTCAGAGCGAATTTATGGTCCAAATGAAAAATGAAGTCTTCAAGAAGGGTAATATTATTCCCAGAAAGGATCATGTTATCAAGATAGAGTAAAAGAACAAGAGTGGCCTTCTCTAATCGATGAATGAAGACAGATGGATATGCAACACTACAAAAGAACCTAGATTTAAGCATATACTTGCTGAAACGATGAAACCATGCCCTAGGAGTTTGTTTAAGCCCATATAAGACTTGTTTGAGCTTACAAATATTAAGGGGCAGGTTAGGATCAGTGAAGCCAGGTGGTTACAATGCTTGTTTTAAAAATCCATGCAAAAGGGCATTTTTGAGATCCAGTTGATGAATGTCACACCCTTTCACTATAGCAATGGTATTGAGAGTATGAATTCTCCTCAATTTAATCACAATTGAGAATGCCTCCGAAAAGTCAACGCCTCACTTGATCATAGGCTAATCGGGCCTCAAGTCTTTCTAGGCTTCCATAAGCTCATAGCTTTGTTTTGTACACCTACTTGCACCCAGTAACATGCATATTAGGTGTTCGTGGCACTAGATTCCTGTTCTGATTTGTGTTAAGTGAATCAATCTCTTCTTTCATTGCAGCAAACCATCCTGGATGCTTGAGTGGTGATCGGATGATCTTGGGGTTCTATGGGTATAGAATTGTGAAGATGGAGAATTGCCTACTTAGGATTTGGCTTGTTGAACCTTGCTTGTTACGTGTAATCACGGTAGGGCACAGTGGAGTCATGAGTGTTACAAATGGTGTAGATGTTGACTCATAATCATCCATTAAGGTGAAATAATTATTCGATGGTGAAGATATCTCCATCTGATGAAGTGGTAGTAGGTGCGTGGTGTAGGTCCTTGTAGTCGGCAAGGGGAGATGGTGGCTATCCTTTAGATTTGATGCGGTTGACATCTACAAGTGGTGATGAATCAATCAATGGATA
>JAUPMG010082609.1:0-12805 GCA_031762675.1 Pachysandra terminalis | reverse complement strand
TGGTGGTGATGGGCGGGTGGTGGTGTTGGCGGTTAAGTGGTGGGGTTGGTGGTGGGGGAAGTGTTAGGGGTAGAGCAAGGCAAGCACACCACTAAGTGTACAAGGCATACAAAGAAGGTTGTGCAAGGCATGCACCACCAATATTTGGTGGTGGGAGGTGGTGGTGGTGGGGGAGTGGGTGGTGGTGGTGGTGGTCGTAGTGATGGGGCGGTGGTGGTGGTGTTGGTGGTGGTGGTGGTTGTGGTGGTGGTGGTGGTAGTGGTGGTGTTGTTGGTGGTGGGGTGGTGGTGGTGGTGGTGTTAGTGGTAGTGGTGGTGGTGGTGGTGGGGATGTTGGTGGTGGTGATGACGTGGTAGTGTGGTGGTGATGGTGGTAGGGTGGAGAGAGAGAAACGTGAGGGTAATGTTGGTATTTTCTTTTTTTTCAAAAAGAAAATACCGATTGCCATGATAAACAGGTCCTCTATCATATGGCAGAGGGCCAAAAGGAAAATATTTTTGCCAAATTATACTTGAGTGGTCAATAGTCTAGGTGAATACACTTTTGGACAATTAGTTTCCTAAAGTAAGCGTAATAGGTAATTTTCCCTCTATTAAATTGTTCTAATTACATGAAATAGAAAATAATAAAAATAAAAAACTGTTTAAACTGTTCATGTCTTGGGTTTTTACTTGGACCGAAGTTCTTAAGATTAGATCAATCCAACACACATAGATCAATCTAATAAACTCGTTAACAGTTCTCAGATCTTGAGATTTGATGAATCAAGAGAATAAGTGAAGCGAATAAATTAAAGACAAAAATAAAGAGAAAAAGAAGAACACACAGATTTAACATGGTTCGGCGATCTTGTTTACATCCACGAAGGGCACCAGAATTCCACTATATTCTTAAAGTTTTACAATCTGAGAGAAACCTTATGAAAACCTTAATTGCAGAAGTGAAGTCTACATATTTATAACAGGATTTCATGGGTCGGGTATAGAAAATGGACCCGGGTTAGGGGAGCGGCTCCCGAACTTCCGCAAGATGACAGTTCACACCGCACACATAATGACATGGGGACAAAGAATGTCCAGCTCAGGCTCCACAAACCCAACAATCTCCCACTTGGAGACTGTAGCTCAGAAGTAAAAAACACCAACAAAGATCAATGCATTCTGGTGCGCTCATCTATATCCTCAGGCTTGAATCTCACTAAATCTGAGCACATCTCCAGTTTCTCTATCGTCACTGCCTTGGTTAACATGTCGGCTGAATTCTTGCTACCTTGGATCTTCTCAAGTGCTAACACCTCATCCTCCAAAAGAGACCCGATGAAGTGATAGCGTAATCTGATGTGCTTGGTCCTCGAATGAAATATTGAATTCTTTGCTAGATGTATAACACTCTGGCTATCACTGTGCCAAACATTCTTCACCTGCCTGAAACCCCCATAAGAGATCTGGTGAAGTGATAACATAATCCGATGTGCTTGGTCCTTGAATGAAAGGCTGAATTCTTTGCTAGATGTATAGCACTTTGACTATCATAGTGCAAAACATTCTTCACATGCCTGAAACCCAATTCTGCCAACAAACTTAATAACTGAATCATCTCTTTGCTAGCCTTGGTCACTACCACATACTTTGCCTCTGTAGTGGATAAAGCAAAATTTTTTTGTATCTAAGAAATCCAACTAACTGCAGTAGTGCCAACCGTGAAGACATAACCGGTAGTGCTTTTCCTACGATCTTCCTCTCCAGCAAAGTCTGCGTCTACAAATCTCTGTAGTCTCAACTCACCTATTCTGAAGCATAGGCATTTATCTGTGGTGCCCTTAGATACCTCAGTATCCACTTCATTGCTTCCCAGTGTTGCTTCCCCGAATTGGACATGAATTTACTCACAGCTCCCACTGCATGAGCAATATTTGGTCTTGTGCAAACAATGGCATACATTAGACTTCCAATGGCTAAGGCATATGGCACCTTGGCCATGAAGTCTATCTTCATCTGTCTTTGGAGGTTGATCCTTGGATAGCCGGAAATGACTGGCCAACAGTGTACTGCCTTGGCATCACTCATGCCAAATCTCTTCAGAACGCGTCCAACATACTCTGCTAGAGATAACTGCAGAGTACCTCTATGTTTATCCCTGCTAATCCTCATTCAAAGAATCTGCTTCATTGAACCAAATCTTTCATGTTGAATTACTCGACAATTGCTTCTTCAAGTTTTTGATCTCGTCCATATTTGAACCTGTCACTAACATATCATTAATATAAAGAAGCAAAATGATATAACTGAACTCAAACCTCTTGAATTAGCAACAATGGTCAGTGACGTGTGAATTCTAAACCACTAGCAATAGGACGAATCCTTGTAGGATAGGGCTATTTTGAGGGTGTCGAACCTCAAGGACTGAAGGGATTTAGACTGTAATTTTTACCAGATTAATTCTAAATAAATTAATTAGACAAAGCAAAGGAATATGTGATCTTAATTCTAAAAGTCTAATTAAACTAAATTAAAGAGGTTAATTCAATAAGGAAAAGAGTAAAGCATTGATGATCCCACTAACCCCTTGAATATGGTAATCTCATGAATTCTAGGATTTAATTCAAAGTCCGAAACAGACTTGTGTGGCTACAAGCTCACACAATGTCCCAAAAGGGTATCATGCTAAGAATAAGCATAATCTATCTTCGATTTTTCTAACCATGGACTATCAAATTCTTAGTATGAATTACATTATCATAAGTGAAAAGTATAACCCATCTTCAGTTGGCACGCACTGTCTTCCTACACTAACTAATCTAATTTGCAGTACAACCCTTCTTCCCTGGGCATGGCCTATCAGTATTCCTATAATCACAGAAAATAGGAACACTTGGGTTCAATCCTAACAAATCTATGGCCAGTAGGTTCTGTTAGTCTTGATTATAAACATTAAATTACTGATTGAAAACAATCCTCAAACTATGCAATTATTGAATCAGTGAATTAAAAACCTAAAAATCATGAGATTGAGCCATAAACAAGAGATTAGAGTTTACATCAACACTCCACAAGGAGTTTAGCAACTCGTGGATGGCTGATCTTCAACAAGGATGTATAAATTCATCTCCACGCACAACATACGCCCCACGAAGAACACAACAAGAACAGATTGGAATTGCAGAGAATTCTCACGAATTTCAATTCAATTCAAACTCTAATTCCCATTCATCAATTATCTACAACCTATCAGATGTCTTATAATACAAGTTTTTCAATCTAAAAGTTATCAAAAAGAAGTGGGAAACTAATCGTTTGCAGACCCATAACCTAAACAAACACGAAACTGTAGCTGAAATCCCGCGTGCGCTCGATCGCATTGGTGGTGCAATCGATCCTAATGTTGTGCGATCGATCGCACAGTGTAAATCTGGTTATTTTGGGCTGAGCTTGGACTTGATCTTTTGGGCTTCACTTGGGCTTTCTCCATGGGCTTCCTCCTCTACCTTCAAGGTGTGATTGGCTTGGATTTTGGGCCTTGATCATCTCCTCTTACGAACCTTGAAGCTTGATCCAATTGAGGCTTTAATGGACTTGATTTAGACCATATCTTCCTCATCATCATCAGACCTACAAAATAGTATAAATGCATTAATTCATTCACATAAACATATCGCTAAGACTAACAAACATCAGTAATAAGCCTAAGAGTGCAAGTGTTACACACTTATCAGTCAGCGTTGCACTTGTAGTAGTCATTTCTTTGCATGAAGTTGTCAAACTTCTTGTACCATTGCCTCAAAGTCTGTTTCAAACCATATAAGCTCTTTTCCAATTTGCATACGAGCTTCTTTTTTCCTTTCACTAGGAAACCCTCCGGTTGCTGCATATATATCTCCTCGTCTAGATCACCATGGAGAAAAGCAGTTTTCACATCTAACTGCTCAAGGTGAAACCCTTTGTTGCAACAATGCTCAAAACTGACCGAATGGTAATTAGCTTTACAATCGATGATAAAATGTCAGTGTAGTCAATTCCCTCTTTCTACTGAAAGCCTTTGACCACCAATCTCGCCTTGTATCTCATGGAACCATCATGTTCCTCCTTTACTCGATACACCCATTTGTTGTGTAGAGTTTTCTTTTCCTCAAGTAACTCAATTAGTTTCCAGGTACTGTTGGAGATAAGGGACTTCATCTCATCTTTCATTGAAAGCTCCTACTTGCTAGCATCCACTAACTGCATGCTTCATCGTAGCATTCAAGGTCACCTGCATCAGTAAGCAACAAGTAATTCATATACCTTATGTTTGGATCATGAGGCCGGGAAGACCTCCTAGGTACAGGAGTAGGAATCTGCATTGCATCACTCCATTGTGTGCCACTCTATAGTGTAGGTTCTTCTGATTACGAACTCTCAACTGTCTGTTGTGCCACACGATTCCCTGGAATATCATCCAACTCGACATATGTTGGATCTTCATGTGTTGTGCCACTATATTGCGATGCGCTTCTATCCTTGTACATCACCCTTTCATTGAAGATAGCATCTCGGCTTCTAATCACCTTCTTGTTCTAGTCATCCTAAAACCAGTATCATATTCATCTCCACCGTATCCAATGAAAGTGCACTTCAATGACTTGGGATCAAGCTTACCCTTAGCATGGTCACTAATATGTGTATAAGAGACACAACCAAAAAATTTCAAATGGGAAAGTTATATCTTCTTTCGGCTCCATACCTCCATTCGTTCTGTCACTCCATTATGTTGTGGAGTTCCTGGCAACAAACTCTCCAATCAGATTCCATTCTCATAACAAAATTTCTTGAACCCGATGTCTTCATACTCACCACCATTGTTGGATCTCAATTTCTTGATTTCAGGCCCGTCTCATTCTCATACACCTCGGATTTCTATCTCAAAAAATAAACCCACACATTTCTTGAGTGGTCATCAATAAAAATCACAAATAAGACTTACCGCCAATGGATGAGACTGTAGCTGGCCCCCAGACATCAGTGTGAACAAGTTCAATCTTCTCTTGATTTCTTGATTTTTCATCTTTATTGAAACTCACCATCTTTTTCTTCCCGAAGATGCAACTTTTGCACAAGTCCACATCAACTGACTGAAGCCCTGGTAGTTTTCCTTTGGATTGCATAACCTTAAGTTTTTCCTC
The DNA here is from genome assembly GCA_031762675.1 of Pachysandra terminalis. Lineage (NCBI taxonomy): Eukaryota > Viridiplantae > Streptophyta > Magnoliopsida > Buxales > Buxaceae > Pachysandra > Pachysandra terminalis. The sequence continues at coordinate 7,647 of JAUPMG010082609.1, read as the reverse complement.
ACTAATATGTTCAAGCCTCTGGTGCCATAAGTTCGGATCCTCCTTACAACTGCAATTGACCCATGTGCATTAATCGTCGTGTAGATAGTGACATTCATCTTTCCACGTGCAACGATCATTATGCCTTTGGAAACCTTCCAGCTATCGCCATTGAAGGTTGTGATATAACCTTCATTTGCCAATTGTCCGACTGAGATAATATTCTTCCTCAAGTCAGAGATGTGTCTCACATCCTTCAATTTTCATACAAACCCATTCAACTTGATCTGCACATTTTCCTTTCCAACCACGTTGCATGGTTGATCATCACCAAGATAAACCTTCCCTAGGTTACCCGGTACATAACTCACAAAACATTCTCTATTTGAGGTAGCATGAATAGATGCTCCATAATCTAGTACCCAAGATTTCTCCTTGCTCTCCAAAGAGCATATCAAAGCATCATCTGAATCTTCGGAAACAACATTTACCTCAAGCTTCTTCTTTGTTTCCTTCTTTTTCTTTGGAGATTTGCATTGATTTTTAAAGTGGCATTTCTTACAACAGTTCCAGCATTCAATGTTCTTGGATCGAGATTTCGATTTATGATTGTTGGACTTGGACCTTCCACGATCTGAACCATTCTTGGAGTTTCTGCCTCTGCGATCGCCATATTCAATACAGATCGTGAAGTAGAAGTATCATTTGATTGCCTTCGGATAACTTCAGTCATGATCATACTGACCACATCGTCAAACTTCAATGCTATCTTCCCAGCAGAGCTACTGATCCCAGTAACCATGCCATTCCATCTCTCAGGCAATTGACTTAGAACCAGCAATGCTCGAAACTCATCCTTGAATTCGATTTCAACTATCTTTAACTGGTTGAAAATCTCATTGAAATTATTTAGATGTTCATTGAAATTCGCACCATCGGCCATCTTCAGATTAAACAACTTCTTTATCAAGTGCACCTTGTTTGCTGTAGATGGTCGCTCATACACTTTAGAGAGAGCTACCATAAGAGAGGTTGTAGTATTCTCAGCCTTAACATTGAACGCAACAGACTTTGATAGTGACAGCCTTATAGTGTCGAGTGATTTTCTGTCAAGCACATCCCATTCTGCCTTTTTCATATTTGAAAGCATCACACCTAATGGTAGGTACAAATCCTTCATTTAAAGATAATCCTCCACCTGCATCTTCCAATACTCGAAGTTTGAGCCATCAAACTTCTCTATTCCTTTACTTGATTCCTTCTCTGAAGTCATCGCTCCCACTCGAACCAAAAAACGACGAAAAAATGTCATAGGAATTTCGTCAAACACCTTTTTTGCCAACAGATGAAAGACTTCCACAGAAAACTTCATCAAACACCTTCTGTGTCAATGGTCACAAAAAGCTACAGCTCTAATACCACTTGTTAGGATTAGATCAATCCAACGCACGAAGATCAATCTAATAAACTTGTTAAGAGTTCCCAGAACTTGAGATTTGATGAATCAAGAGAATAAGTAAAGCGAATAAATGAAAGACAGAAAATAAAGGGAAAAAGAACACACAAATTTAACGTGGTTCAGTGATCTTGCCTACGTCCACAGAGCCCACCGAAAATTTACTATATTCTTGAAGTTTTACAGTCTGAGAGAAACCTTATGAAAACCTTAATTTCAGAAGTGAAGTCTACATCTATACTATTAAGGGCATGGCACCATCGGAAAGTGTGCCAAAACAAGATTTATTTTTCCACAACTATCCTTATAATATAAGATGTTGCCAAATAATTTTGAATGTAGTTATGTCTTTTCACATGTTTTCTTGAAGATAACTCTAACTCACTGTTTCTGTTTTCAAGGAACACTCCCACTTCTTTTAAACCTCTACCCCAGTCTTCTCATCCACCTCTCTCTATCTCTAACAGTTACCTTTCTGTTTTTTCAGAAACCGTCCCACATCTCTCTCTCTCTCTCTCTCTCTCTCTCTCTCAGTTACCTTTTCTGTTTTTTTGGAACCGTTCCACATCTTTTTTACCTCTATCCAACTCTTTTTATCCACGTCAATCATTGCAACATTAGAACCTATCGACGGGAGTCAATCATGCTGTTGCCGGCAATTTCAATCTCTGTAGGTAATAAAGTTTACAAGGACAACTAAAAGCTTACTGCTTTTTATCCTTTTAATTCAAAAATTGTTTGTTATTCTTCAGATTGAGATCTGAATTCTAATTCGAGTTCGAGTTTTGTGTATTCTCTGTGTGGAGTTCGTTAATGGAGAACTGCTCTCCGTTTCAGAAGAGATTACCTACGGGAATGAAACACGAGAGGTGATAGAAGTCGAAATCTCTACAGACGAGCAAAGCCTCGCTTCTCATGGCCTTCTTCTCTTGCCTTTCTTGGCTCTACATTACTGGCCGGTCTGTCCTTTTTTCCACTTATGATTTTTCCAGAGTTTTTCTGACCAAATATGATTGTAAGTTCCATATTTTCTTGGTTTCGGTTTATAGTGTTTGTACATCCCTTCTTTTTGTTTTTTAATTTCAGGACATAATTAATGCATTTTGTGATTGTTTTGAATAATCAGATTGTGGCAAAATGCGGAGAATAGATTTTTATTGGCTAACCTTCTTAAAAGGGGGCCAGATTCTCTGCTAAAATCCTCCCTGTTAGCACCCCCTACTAATAGGGTGAAACATCCACACGCGTCCCTTGGACACTTGAAAAAGTGGTTCAACCATGGTGAGATGGTGAGGTGGTGGTGGTGGGGTGGTGTTGTGGTGGTGGTAACTTTATTATTTATATTTTAAAAGTTATTAAACAATAAAATTTATGTAAATAAAAGATTATAATATTTATTAATAGAATATATTTTTTTATTGATTTATAAGTGGGGTCCACAAGGACAAGTGTCACCCTTTGTGCACTTGAAAAAGTGGTTCAAACGGAGGTGAAGTCCTCCGTTTTAACCACTTTTTCAAGTGTCCAAGGGGACGCGTGTCGATGTTTCACTCTGTTAGCAGGGTGCTAACAGGGAGGTTTTTAGCAGAGAATCCGGCCCCTTTATTTAAAAGGATTTGAGACCATACAACCACGTCCAAAGTAAATCGGATCCGTACAATAAAAAGAAATGTGATCTTAAGCCTTTGAACGCAATGAGTAGGCAACAACTTAAACATCTTAAGATGTTGGAGAGAGTATTTACTGTGTGGGGTGTAGACACTGGTGGTAGTGTGGTTGAAGGCTGGTTTTGATTTTTCTGGCATAAAACAGTGAGTTTTTTTTTTTGCAAATTATTTCCTCACCACTTTTGATCATTGCAACCTTCGTCTTCACCACATCTCCATTACCCAATGGTGGCAACAGGTGGGAAGTGAAGGGCATAGGAAAAAGATGATGCAGAAAGATGGTAAAAAAATAAGAGACCCATATCATCTTGGGGTGCTACCTTCCATGTGAAGAATAGGATTTAGAAGAGGGTGTCATGGAGTGATTTTGAATCCTTTTTTTTCTGCTTTGTAGCAGAAGAAAAAAAATTGCACAGAAGCTTTGAGGGATTTTTTTTTTTTGGTTTCATGAAGCCGGGTGGGAATTGGGGTCTTCGTGGGTCAGAGAAAAAGAGAGGGAGAGAGAGGTTCTTTCATTGGGTTCATTGGCAGCCAATAAGCAGACCCTGATTTGTGTTCATCTAGGTCAAAGTCATATTGATTAGCTGATCCCAACCATCCATTCACATATACAGTGTTGAACTCAGGATCGTCAGTCACCAAAAAGGATCCACCCTTTCTTTCACTAGGTACATTGGCAAACCCTGATTTTTGTTCATCTAGGTCAAAGTCAACCTGATTAACTGATCCCAACCATCCATTCACACATAAATTAGGGAAATATTATAGCATGATGACAATACACCAGAAAAACACAAATGTATTTTGTTTTCCCAGAAATCCAAACTTTGAGGGTGGTAGTGGGGTGGAGGAAGGATAGCGAGTCACCGAAGATGAACATCGCTGGTGCACTCACTGAGTCATTGGGTTTCATAAGTAATAGAAGGAAGAAGGACAAGAAGAGCCATCTCTTCCTCCTTTAATCAGTGTGTTATGGACTCTTATTTAAGAAAAAATGTAAAAGCATATCTATATAGCAATAAATATATAAACATCATTCAATCCAAGACAAACATACGATAGTCAAGGAAATACTTTCTATTACACTAATTAAATTATATACCATATTTATCCTTCTTTAAAGGTCCAAAATAATTTTAAAAAAATAATTAGTAACTTCCATGGTTTCAAGGATCGGCCGATACCGGTCCTTATCGGCCTTTCCGGACCGGGACCGGACCATACCAGTCCGGTTCCAACCCGCGATACAAAGGAAGTATCGCTGGGTCATGGACTGGCGGTCAAGTGACCGGTACCGCTGATCCTGCGACCGGTTCAGGCAGTCCGACGACCGGTCCCACCGGTACTGCCAGCCTGGCGTCCGGTACCGCCGGTAGTCCGACGACGGTCTGAAATTTTTTCAATTTTTTTTTCTGCACCAGATCCGGACGGGATTGGTCTGGCGACCGATTCCGGTCTTTAAAACCTTGGTAACTTCTTCCCTTAAAAAAACAGATTCCTCTCCATTATCTTTGAAAAAGAAAATTTATATAATTCATTATCATTAAAAAAGAAATTTACAAAAACTTCTACAGGTCATAAGTGCAGTATTGCACGTGCCATCCGCTGGTATTTATAATAGTACTTCACGGGCCGGGTATATATAAGGGTTTGAAGGGGACAAAGAATATCCAGCTCAGGCTCCACAAACCCAGCAGAAGTGAGGTTTGGGACTCTGGGGTAGGCCCACTAAAAGATATATATATATATATATATATTTGTATTGGTAGTAGCTTTAGAGAGAGAGAGAGAGAGAGAGAGAGAGAGAGAGAGAGAGAGATTGCAGTGTTTGGAACCTTGGATTTCGAAAGAAAAAAAGAAGAAAGAAAATGCTAAAGAAATCACTTTCTTATGTTTGGTTGACGAAAAGAAATTGCTAAAGAAGTAACTTTCTCCTATATATTTGGTAGAAGAAAGGAAAAGATGGGGGAAAGAAAAAAAATTAGATCAAAACCTCTCTACTAAAAAAGGTGGATATTTTGAAAGAAAAGGAAGATTATGAATACTCTCCAATACTTCAACTTAACTCAAGACATCGCTTGTATTTTCTTATAAGTAGTCAATTAACTTTGTCAAAATGTATGATAACGTACCGAAAAATCATTAGCTGGACCACTTGTACACAGAAATTTTGTTTATTGAAAATAAACGAACAATATATACAGAACAAAATCAACTTTATTGATTTAATATGGGAGATTACAATCTTTAGGGATTTTCTTTATACAAAAGAAAATGTCCTCTAATTCTTAGAAATTTGTACACACAGATTTTGTTTATTGAAAATCAACAAACAAGATATGCGGAACAAAGTCAACTTTATTAATTTAATAAGCGAGATTATAATTTCTAGGGATTTTCTTTATACAAAAGAAAATGTCCACTGATTTTTCTCTGTTCCTTGATTTAAAGGCTTTAGCGTATTCTTAAATCAGGATTCTTCTTTATGGAAATTGGTAAATTTGTAGATTTCACAAACCAAGTCGTGGGGATTAATTTGTTACGTAGTCTTCGGACTATTAGACGTATAGAAGATGTGGACTGAAGGCTTCAACTTTGATGTAGATCTCTGGGCCTTTGTGCGTATTTAGAGAATGAAGAACTTGAAGAAGTCTTCGGCTTGATCTTCGGGATTGTAGACTTATAGAAAATGTAGATCGAAAACTTCAACTTTGATGGAAATCTCTGGGCTTTTGAGTGTATTCAGAGATTGAAAGCTTTATCTTTGAGCTTGAATTCTTTTATTTGGAGGCTTCAAGTCTTCAGATCTTCAAGGCGTGCAGTAGACCAGCAGGGCTTTAGAGCTTTTTCTCCTTGATCTTCCTTCCTTGAATTTGATGATTTTTCGGTCTTTGGCTTGATCTTCGTGCTTGTAGACTTATTGAAGATGATGGCCAAAAGCTTCATCTTGATGTTGATCTCTGGGCTTTTGAGCTTATTCAAAGAATAAAGAACTTGAATGTTGTATTTTGGGGCTTCAAGTTTGTAAATATTCAGGTCTTCAAGGCTTCAAATCTTCAAGGTATCAGAGCAGCAGAGCTTCAGTATCTCTTCTCCTTCTGATCCTTTTCCTGAACATCCCCCTTTGAATGGGAGAGGACTACCCCTATTTATAGATTTGGAGGGGAGAGTCCTCTTTGAATTAGAGATAATTCCTAATTTAATTAGGGATTATCTACATGTGGGAGGGTAGAGTTCTACTTTTTCTCAATCACTTTAAAATATTATCCAATATAAGATAATTCTTTATTTAAGAATTATCTAAATTTTGATTGGATAGCTTTTAGAAAATTCTTTTGAGAATTATCTTGAATTTTTCTGTATTTTAGGATAATTCATATTTAATGAGAATTATTTTAATTTTAATTCAATAATTCTCATTGTGGGTCCTATTTGAACTAATAAAAGATTCAATTCAAGAGAATCTTATTTTAGTGGGCCCATCTTATGAGATCATGTCATGTGGCAGAATTTTGATCTCACAAGATGGGCCTACTAATCATTTACTTTATTTTCTTTTCTACTTCTTTTTTTTCTTTTCTTCGAAAATCCAAGATTCCAAACAACCAAATACTCGAAATGAAGTACTTATCATTTCTTTTCTTTTCCTCAACATCGCAGAGAATGTGATGAAGGGTTTAGGCGGGAATGGCAGAAAGAAAAATATGAGGGAAGAGGATTTTTGTGATGTAGAGTGAGTGTGTTTGTGCAAGCAGTCAATCTAGACCGCCTATATAGAATGGTTTGAAGGGCGGTTTGGCTCGACCGCCCAAAACCGTTGCCCCTATTTCTTTTTTTTTTTTAGTGCAAATACTTGAAAAGAAACACTTATCATTTCTTTTCTTTTCCAATTTTATTTTTTACTTTTGTTTTCTTGAATTTTTTCATACTTACTAAACTTCCATTATATTTCTTTGATTACAGTAACAAATTTCATGGGTACATCACAAATTTGGGTGGGCCATCACAAAATTGCTACAGTTTATATACTTGTAGAATCAACTTCAGTTCCATTGAAGGGATAAAGGATATCAAGCAGTAATCAATCAAAACCAGCTCCATGGAAGAATTAATGTTTTTCTTTTCACATGTGATCATCATCAATGCAGTTGTAGACATGGTTAATAGTTCCTACTTCGTTAACAATGTGTAAAGAATGAAAGAACAAAAGAAAGAAATCCCAAGAAAGAATATGCTGTCTTTATCTATTAATTTATGAAGAGTGGGGTTGTAGAGATGAAGATTGATAGTTTTTCCGGTGCTTGTTAGTTTAAATTTAAAATTCAGATTTATTTGATATGTGGATAAGTCAAAATAAATCATTCAGTTATGGATTTAAATTTAAATTTAAATTCTCCTAGTTTTTCTTAACTAAATCCTAATCCTAATATGGTAACTACCAAATTGATCTCATAAGATAAACCTTAATGTGGAGATCCTAATCTGGTAACTGCCATATTTATCTCTAAGATAAACCTTTAATGGAGAGGTGCATCTATAAATAGA
>JAUPMG010082588.1:0-12806 GCA_031762675.1 Pachysandra terminalis | reverse complement strand
ATACAAGTAAAAATGTGAAACACCAAAGATGATAATTTTAAATCATGAGCATATCTCTCCATGAATTATATCTCTAGGAATGTGATGCCAAATAGTCTTCCCAAAGCCCCATGCCATTTAGCTTCGACCCAACTGCTTATCCAGTCAAACCCATGTAGATCGTATCATCCATGACCATAGGAAAGAATGATAGAGACAAAAAAGTAACACCTTGAAAATTTTCTTTGTAAAGTGTTTGAATGTTGATTGGATTATTTGGATGAGGACTTTGTATGATCACACACTATAGCATAATCTGTCTTTTGAGGCTTAATTAGTTAGACTTGTGAATAATTAATTAGCCTTGGGCTTAATTTAATGGAATTGGGTCTAATTGAATTAATAAGTGTTCAAGTAATTAACTGTGGGCTTTAGTAAATTAAGTTAAGTGGCTTATTGGGCCTAAGTAGTTCCCTTAGGGCCCAAGATATTATTTAGACTCTAAATTACATTGAATTTTTTGTAGAAATAATAAGTGCTAGAAAATAGGATTAGAGATGCAGTAGGATTCTGTAGAAGTCAAAAACTGAAGCTTACTAGTTGTATTACGACTCTAGGTGGTTCCTAACACCTAATATTATAAAAATAATACATTTAGGTGAATCTAAACCTAGGAGATCATAGAATTACATATTTTTAAATATAAAACTTACTAAAATGATAATATACAGATTATTATATATTTTAAAAATTATATTTTCTTATATCATTATTTTAATTATAACATGTATTATAAATATAACTATTTAAATTATCCTTTACAACCTTTTATAATATATTTATTCCATGAATAATTTTGATCTCTATAAGTGATTATCTTTTATATATATTATTATAAATTAATATTTTGGTTCATTTTTATTACTAAAAGACTAATAGATAAGTAAATAAGATATAATATTCTAATAATCTTATATAAGTAAAACACTCTTATTCTAAGATATTTTCTAATAGATAAGTAAATAAGATATAATATTATAATAATCTTAGAATACTAACTAATAGGTAAGTATATAAGAGACTCTTATCCTAACAAAAACTATTTTTATCTATACATTAAATAATAACCCTGATCCATCCAACTTAAGAAATCTAAATAAATAAAGAAATAAAGAATATAATAAATTATTAAAATCTTGAATCTAATTAGTTATATAAATTTTATTAATAAATTAAATAATCTGACTAATAATATAAATCAATAATTTAATTATTAAAATCTAGAATCTAATAGATTTAAAGAATCTAACTAAGTAAAGAAGTTGGATTAAATTATAAAAACTATGATTCTAACTAATTATAAAATTAATATTTTAATTATTTATAAAATTAAGATTATATTCTAATTATTATTAACACCTTAAATTCTAATTAATTAAAAAATACTCTTATCCTAACATATTAGTATAATGTTATTTTATTTTTAATTTTTAGATGATACTAAAGTAATCTTTACAAGACAAGTTTAAAATAAAAAATAAGTTCATGATACTAATTAGTTGATAATTTTTTTATGTAATCAACAATCTAATAAATTTTATGCTACCATGTGCTAATTGTTTTATTATTTATTAATAAAATGTGTTAATACATTTTTAGTATTTCAATTTATGAAGTTAATTTTACTTTAAATTTATATATAATAATGTCCTTTGTAGAGATCTAATATAATTTTTTATATAATTAAAAGGGATTATAAATAAATTTAGATAAAAGATAAGATAATATAATGAATTTTATTATGTTTTGTATTTTTTTAATATGGAAGTTAATGAAATGTTAAATATCATATTTTCTTTGTATTATAATTTTAACTATAACATGTATTATAAGATCAACCTTCACGTGCAACATAGGTATACTTTGCTAGTATATATAAAGGTTGATTGTATGAAAAAATTCTCTCTACTTAAAAATCTAGTGAAACAGATTGCAAACTGACAACTTATTTGGAGAACCTTGCTTGTTTATGAGTATAATAGATTTTACCTCAAACACCACGTTTTAACCACAAAACATTTGTCACATAACAAAATGATTAACCTGCACGGATGCACCTAATATCATTCTCGTAAAAAAATTTAAAAACTATTATATATATACAAAAGTACACGGGTGTTGCACATGAAGGTTGATCTTATAATACATGTTATAGTTAAAATTATAATACAAAGAAAGTATGATCTTTAACATTTCAGTAATTTCTATATTAAAAAATATGAAACATAACAAAAGTCATTATATTATCTTATCTTTTATTAAAATTTATCTAAAATCCATTTTAATTATATAAAATTATATTAGATATCTAAAGGACATTATTATATATAAATGTTAAAGTAAAATTCACTTCATAAATTGAAATACTAAAAATGTATTAACACATTTTATTTATAAATAAAAAAAATTAACACATGGCAGAAAAAAATTTATTAGATTGTTGATTATATAAAAAAATTATCTTTTATTTTAAACTTGTCTTGTAAAGATTACTCTAGTATTTTCTAAAAATTAAAAATAAAATAACATTATCCCAATATCGTTAGGATAAGAGTATTTTTTTAATTAATTAGATTTTAGGGTGTTAATAATAGTTAGAATAGCAAGTTTTAAATTAGTTAGAATCATAATTTTTATAATTTAATCTGACTTCCTTACTTAGTTAGATTCTTTAAATATATTAGATTCGAGATTTTAATAATTAAATTCTTGAGTTTTTATTAGTTAGATTCTGTAATTTATTAAAAAAAAATTATATAACTAATTAGATTCAAGATTTTGATAATTTATTAGATTCTTTGTTTCTTTATTTATTTATGTTTCTTAAGTTGGATGGTTCAGGGTTATTATTTAAAGTGTAGATAAAAATAGTTTTTGTTAGGATATGGGTCTCTTATATACTTGCCTACTAGTTAGTATTCTAAGAATATTAGAATATTGTATCTTTTTGACTTATTTATTAGAAAACATCTTAGAATAAGAGTCTTTTAGAAATAAAAATGGTCCAAAATATTGATTTATAATAATATAACAGATAATTACTTATAAAGATCAAAATTATTCAAGAAATAAATATATTATGTAAGGTTATAAAGGATAATTTAAATATTTATATTTTATAATACATGTTATAATGAAAGTAATACAAGAGAATATAATTTTTAAAAATATATAATAATTTGTATATTATCATTTTAGTAAGTTTATATTTAAAAATATGTAATTCAATAAAGTATATTATAGTATCTTTTCTTTTGTTTTAAATTTATCTATCCAATTGTATAAAGAATATTATATTAGATTTCCTTTACCTTTAATGTATAAATAAAATATAAGGGTATTTTTGCATATAAATTTTAAAGTAAAATAACTTCATAAATTAAAATATTTATAAATATATTAACACATGTATTTATAAATAACTTTAATATATAAATACAAATATATTAAGACATGGCAACCTAGGGTATGGTAAGCTAGTTATATAATTTTTAATAACATTTATTATATTATTAAATATATAAAGAAAAAATTATCATGTTGCTTTTTCAACCTAATAATGAAGGATCTTAAACTTATCTTGTATTTTAAATTTTTGTTAAATTTATCTTGTAAAGATTATCCTAATATTATCTTAAAATTAAAAGCATGAAATAATATTATTATAATTAATTAAATATCAATTTATTAATTAGTTAGAATATTGATTTTAATAAGTTTAATATGATTTTTATACTTAGTTAGGTTCTTTAAATCCCTTAGAGAATCTAAATTTTGATAATTAAATTCTTTGCTTCTCTTATTAGTTGATAAATAAATTTTTAATTTCTCTTATTAGTTGGATTCTTCAATTAGTTAGTAAGATTTTTTAACTAATCAAATTTAAGATTTTGATAATTATTTATATTTTTAATTTATTTAGTTATTTAGATTTCTTAATTTGTTAAATTTTTATATTGTATAGCTAATTAAAATCTTGATTTCTGATAGATATTGATTTGCTTTTGCAAATTAGATTCTTGAATTTCTGTATTTTTTTATGAATTTCATTCTTAATTTTTATAATTATCTAATCAAATAATACTATATATTTCAAAAACAAAGAATAATATTATTAGTTAATTACTAAATATTGGTAGATAAGTCGTCTCTTATTTACTTATCTATTAGTATTCTAAGATTGTTAGGATAATGGGTTTTTTTTTTTTGGTAGTAATATAGGATAATGGTTTCTTATGTACTTTTCTATTGGTATCCTACTACTTATCTATTAGTATCATAAAATTGTTCGGATAAGGGTTTGTTAGTTATAACAATGGACCAAAAATTAATTAATTTTTTTTAATTAAAATAAGAAATAAAGGTATAAAAATACCACAAGTTGTATTAATATAAAAGATAATTACTTATAGTGTTCAAAGAGTTTTCATAAAATAAATGTCTTTTATAAGGTTAAAAAGGACAAATCAAATATTTATAATCTATAATGGTAAGAAAAACTTAAAAATGATTTCTCTTTTAATTACATTTTTATATTTCATAACTAATTAAAATCATGTCTTTCTTTATGATCTTGATTCTATTTGTATTAATTTTATTTTTATTTTTTGTAATTATCTAATTGAATAATACTATATATTTAAAAAATAATAATATTATTAGTTAATTACTAAATATTAGTTGATCTTATCTATTAGTATCCTAAGATTGTTAGGATAATGGTCTCTTATCTACTTATCTATTAGTATCCTATCTATTAAGTACCTTGCAAATAGTTATCCAAACATTATCTTACTTCTTTCTTTTTTGGGTGGGGGGTGATTAATATTATCCTACTTCACTCATAGATAATATATAACTAACTAATAGATAAGTTTTAGAATAATTTTAAGATTCTTTTCACTTTTAAGAAATAAATTTAAATCTAACATTATCCTAATATTGTGATATATTATCTTTCATTTTAGACCTATCTAGTATCCTAAATATTATCTTGCTAGGATAAGGATATCTAACCTACTTAACATTTAGTAATTATAATTATTTTATTTAATAATATTATAAGGTTATGTTTTATACATAAAAATTGATCAAAAAAATCAATCATTTTAAGAGAAGGAAGAACGCTAGTTTTAATTTTTGAGAGATATTATTTGATAAAATATATATAAAATCAAGAATTGTAATTTAATTTGAAGTCTGTAATCCTACTTCATCTAATTATGATAAGTACTAGATAATTATGAGAAGGATACTAAAATTGTGAGATACTTATCTAATTACGATAAGTATTAAGGTATAATATTAAAAATAGAAGTAACTTTTTAAGAATAGAATTCGTTAGAATAGAATATAATAGGGGTATTTTAGTAAAAAAATATACTGAAAAATTGTTTAAAAATACAATTTCTTTTTGGTAATTTTGAAAAAAAAAATTAATAGATATTTAAATATTTTAAGTGTTTCATATTATTGTTTTTTTTTCTTTTTAAAATAGAGGGGTAACGATCTGTAATAGAAACTTATCATTTGACCGTAATACCCCTTTATCAATAGTTGCGTCTAAGTATGCCAAAAGGATAGAAGATCAAATTACTATTTATCCTATAACTATATAAGAGTTGGGGAAAGAATAGAAAATTAAATTACTATTTATCTTATAATTATAAGAGATAATTGAGGTTTTCACAATTTTCAGTCTTACCAAGCTTCTTTCTTCTTTCATATATCGATTTTTTTTTCTAAACAAGATATACAAGGGTATTTTCGTCCTTGAAATATACTATTTTATGCAAAAGGAAAATATTTTGTTACTTTATTAATCGTTATTAATGGAAGGGATTTATTATAACATACTTTCAAATTATAGGGGAGGTGTCTGTGATGATCAAGATTTGAGGGATATTTGTTGTCATTATGCCAAACCGAAGGAGGAGTCAATGTAATTTACCCAAAAGAAAAAGATGAAAAGTTTGAATATGCATGCATGTCCCGAAGATCTATGTAGTTCATCCACGAGAGATTCTTAGGCTGCGTTTGGTCGTTGTGCTTTTGGATAAGCATTTATTGGATAAGTGATAATTTTTGTTAAATGGGACTATTTATCTTATCTTATTACTATTAAAAGAAATATAATATTTTTATTATGAATTATGGATAGTTTATTGTCGTTTCACTAACAAAAATTTATCGTAGGGGAATTGAGGATATGTCATTAGAAGAGTTTTAGTCCAAAAAAGATATCTCAATTGAAAGAGATTTAATCCAAAAAAAATAGAAAATGGGAGATATGTTGTGTACTAAAGTTAGGGATATTTTAGAAGTTAATGAGGTCTATTTATGTTAATATATTATCCATATAGTCTATCAAAGGGTCCTTTGTCAACTAAACAGTATGAATTGCTCTCATTATTTCTCAATATAATATACAAGAAAAAGTATAAGTTACTAAAATTGATGAGAAACATTATAACAATTTTTATTTTTATTTAATTTAGCGCCCCAAAAAAAATAAATAAATAAATGTGGGTCCACCATGGTGTTGGTAATGCTGCAAGGCAAGTTATATGCTCTCTTGACAGGATATTGAGGACGACAGAGGATTCATTTACAATCATCGATTTATATAATCCTTGTGCTATTGACTTTCTCACGGCGTTATTATTTGCTAGAGCGACACTTGACCAATAGAGTTGCATACAAGTTGATAGGGACTCATTTATTGTTGAAATTCACACTGAAAACATGATGTTAGGGAGAGAAATGGCTGGCTTATAATCTACCTGTAGTGAGTATGTTGTTATTGTGGAAGACAATTTTAAAAGCTACGGAATTCTCTTTATACATTGCTAGTAATGGGGCTGGGCACCAGATTGCTCTAAGGCAACCCAGCATCGTCTCAGCTAAGCATGACATTGCTACTGATGTAATATAACCAACACTGTATTCTTGTCATCTTCCACTTCCCTTGGTGATTATGGAGATGAAGTTTCAATCCCGAGTGTTGATCTCAGCCATCTGCAGGAAGGGGCGACCGACTCTAAGGCTGCGTTTGTAGGCTTATATATGCACTTACTTCAGCTTATAGCATATTAAAGTATTTTTTAACATTAAAAATGTGTTAGTAACACCTAATAGGTAAATGCTTACCCATAAGCAGTAGAGGAAGGCTACCCATAAGGAGAAGCTGTTCTTATCACTTATACGGGAAGCTAGTTGTAAACTTTAGTAATATTTTCATAATACCTATTTTACCCCTAAACTTTCATAAGCACTTAAATAAATATTATTTCTAAACTTTCATAATATCTACTTTACCCCTAAACTTTTAAAAACATTTAAATAAATGTATTTACCATACGCTATTTTCTTCAAGTAAGCAATTTATTGTTACTGTGGATAAGTAGTACAATACACAGTCATCATTTCTATGTAAGACAATTTCCTATTCATTTCAGGAAGGGAATGAGGGAAGGCCATCTTGCAAAAAATTTCAGGCTCCCCAATGTCATATTAGAACAGAGTAATCAATTAACAGAGACAATGAGCTATTTTTCTTTCTTTCCTCAACCTTCTCTTGGAGCATGCCAATGAACCTTCACCAACAGCATGAAAACAGCCACAAAATCCATCATCTCCAACCGCCTTTTCCGTGAAAGATGGGAGGAGATTCACCAATAGAACTGTCATTCATATGTTCTCTTCCTCTTTAGGATTATTGGAAATATAAAGAGGAATCCGATAAGGAACAGCACAGTCAAAGTTTTGAAATCATATAGATCCTTGACTGACTTCAGATCCCCCAGAGCAAGGCCAGCCTGATTACAGAAGCGAACGAATAGAACAATAAATTATTAAAACAATCAACAATATAGCAAAAGTACCGATGTCCAACACATCATTTGATAATTAAGTAAACCATCTAATACTGTTATCAGAACTGGGAAACAAAACTTAAAGCCTTGTACTTTCAACAAGTTGCAATTGGCAAGTTCTATAAAAACATGAAAAAGTTTACTTTTTTCCACCTAAAATGGATGCTATAACAGTAAGCATATTTTTTTTTTATCAGTATAACAGTAAGCATATTACAGCATGTATACTTTCAAAAGTTGTAAATAACAGAAATTTACAATTTTTCACCCAAAATGGATGCTATAACAGTAATCATACTCATCAGTATGTTATAAAAATAACCATACTCTTGAGATAAGTGAAATTTCTATTTATTTCTTTCTTCCAAGAGGAAATCTCATGTAGCATACATGCCAGAATGACAATGAAATTTCCATGGGCTCGTATGTTCAAGTGGCTTTGAATCTACCAATCTTTATACATCTGTATTATATAAAAGATGTTTGCCTTTTGTGCTACTTTATTTCTGTAGAAGTTTGACTATTTTGGAAGTAAATCTGTTTGGTCAAAGGGCTCCTCTATACAACCAATAATTCAAATAATCATTAATATCAACTTTCATCATCTTATTTAAATGTCATTCATAACATTAGTTAAATTTTTCAGATTCACTAATATCTTTGGCATTTCTTCAATTTCTTGTCATGTCTGTAATGACCTGAATCTGAATTCCCAATTAAAACATAATAATTCTTCCAAGTCAGGACGTAATCGAAATTTGATTGGTTAATTCACTTAGAAGGCCTACATAGGCAACACACATAATCACTCAATGACTTAATGGGATGAGTTTTAGGTGGATTATGGGATTAAGTAAATTTGATTAATCTAGTTGAACTTGAGAGAATTAAGTAATGCTTCAAGTTTAAAAACCCATGGACAGTTATTGGCCCAAGTGAGTTTTCTTGGAGCCCAAGGCATTAATGGATTTGCTGTAGGGAACCTCAATAAAATCAAATCCAACCTAGATATTATGCGAAAATAATATGAATAAAATTTAAGAGAATTGGTTTCTTTCCTAGTCCTAGTTGGTCTAGGTAAGTTAGTGGGACCTATCCTCTTCAATACTTATAAATACATAAGGAAACAACTAAATATTCAATCTTCCAACTTCTAAAAACATGGAGAGAAGAGAGATATAGAGAGAATTGCGAGTGTTCTCCCAACCCCAAGGGAAAGAGAGTGCATCTTCCAAACCAAGGAAAAAGAAGAAAGAGAGAAGATCTAGAAGATCTAAAATCTGTATTCTCTTAGAACAATCAGGTGAGTAGACTTCCCTCGTTTCCTTTATATGCAAAAACCTCTCATCTTGTGTACAAAAATTGTGTGATCCACTTGTGTGCCATGTGTGCATGGTTTTCTTATGCTCATAATACTTATACATGCTGTTTTATGATCATATGTTGGGTTGTGAGTGTGTGGGTATCATGGTTATGTGTATGATTGCTATTAAGTATAACTCATGGTTTGGTAGAGCTTTTAACATGAGGATTTGGTGTATTTCATGTATAATTAAGTTGAACTGAGGAAGTAAGGAGAATTATTGTTGAACAATATATCTCAATATATATGTGTGTGTGTGTGTGTGGGTGGGTGTGTGGAATTGTTTTTGTTTGAATAAATGGCTTACAGTGCTAAGGATATGGATAGTATGCTCGAGAAGTATGGAGATGGAGATGATGCCAAAGCATACAACTGCTAATGCCCAAGTTGGTGTGTCTTCAAGGGTCCTTGTTATAGACTGCGTGGCTCCTGTAACTGTTGCCATATCTTCTACTTCTTCTTCGTCTGGTTCTTCTTCTTCTTCTTCTTCTGGTTCTTGTTGATAAGCATCAGAGTTTGTTATGTAAAGAAAGGAAGGAAGTTAACAAGGAATAATCAATTTGATGAGGGTTCCTTGGTCTTGGGTGCTGAATTGAAAGTCTTCAAGCTTCTTGCACTGGTGGAGGTTGTATCCATGGTTTGACTCTGTCATGGGGTCACGGAGGTTTAAAGTCTCGGGATCGGGGACTGGATCGGTCGAGCTTTTAACATGAGGATTTGGTGTATTACATGTATGAATATGTTGCACTGATATTTGGCATGAAAGGGAGTAGAGAAAACTCAGAAAAATCAACAAAATTCTGGAAAATCGAGGCTTGTTGGTGGATCGGCAGCCTGCTGACAGGCCATCGGCAACCACATTGGTTGACCAACGAACCATCGGTGAGGGTCCCTGAGAAAATTTGCTCTCGGGACTTCTCACCGACAACGGGTTGGTGGATCAATGGAGCCTGCCGACGGTCGTCAACAGACCAACGGTGAGAAATCAATGGACCGACGCCTGTTCAATTTCCTCAATAATTTTTATTTTCATTTTTACTGAATTTATTTGACCATATTATTCGTTAAAGGTTTGATATGAATTTATAGATTGATTTAAACTTCTGAAAATACATGAACGGAGATTAATTTTTGGAGATTAAAGGCCAACTTATATGCATCATAAGAATTGGGATAATTATGGATAATCTAGAATTGGACAATGGAGTGTGAGAAGCATCATTGGGGTGGCAAGGCATGCTATATGGTGGGGAAGGTCATGAAAGGGCATTCCATATGATGATGTCTTGGTAATTTTAAATAAATTAATCATGCATTATGTATGTGTAGCTGACATCTGAGGTCATGGGGGTTCATGGAGGGTATGCAAATACTCTTGGTTTTGGATCCTTGGGTTTGAGTTCCCGAGAAATAAAATAAATTAAGAAATTAAGACTCATGAGTTGAAAGTCCCTAGAACCATGATGTACACATAGAAGACTATGATAGTCTCATCCAGCTGGCGGCTATAATAAAGCAGATGCAAGAGGCATGATTCCATGCCTTGTAATGTAGGAATCAGTTGGCTACTGACAGGTGTCTGTAAGTCCAATAGATTTGACATGACCCAAGATGTTCAGTTCTACATACATATCATTATTTTTGCATATCTTCATCTTGCATTATATTACCTGAGGATGTGAATTGTTCACATGCTTGTTTGTATTAATCATTGTATTTTATGTCATACTATTTTCCTTGTTGATTTTATGAATGTGCATATTAATAATAATAAATGGATGAGTGACTTTATGTGCTTATAACCATGTTTGATGATATGCTTGGGTAGCTTATGCATGTATGGGTGGGTAGCTCGTCCCATATTTTAACATTTTTCAGGAAATCAGCAGCAGGGTTGACTTGATGGTTGCAAGAGTTCAGGACAATGCTTGGACTCCAGTTGAATTTTACTTTATTTTATTTTTATTGGAGAATAGGATTTATTACTCAGGTGTAGGACAGATTTCATTGTCATATTTGACTTAGAAGGTAGGGATTTATTTTAAGTGATGTCATAGAAAGGATTTGGTATATAATTTTTATTTAAAGACTTCCGCTGGACTTTATTTACAAGTTTTAGTGGAATAAAATTGTGGATGTACGTGATAAATTGTTGTACTGTTCGGCCAAGACCCGTAGTGAGTTTGGGAGGTCACACGATGTTTTAAAACGCTAAGGCATGAGGCAATGCGTTTCGCTTGCCTAAAGCATGCAGCGTAAGCCTCGAGGCTTGAGACATAAGCCTCAAGAGCACACCTTTTGTAGATACATAAATTATTTATAAATAAATATAAATAAATTAAATAACAATTGATATTCATGTCATGATAAGTGACTAAAATTAACAATTAAAATAAAATTGTTAGTACTTTTTACTTAACAAGGTTGGTTAGTATCAATCTGTAGAGTTAAAACCTTGGTTTTCCTTGAAAAAATGAGTATTAAATCAATTTTCTTAAAAATGAGAGGATTTATCATTCTAGCTACTGAGGCTTACACCTCATGAGCAAATTGCGCATCGAAGCGTTTTTGCAACGCCTCGCCTTGAGGCGCGCCTTGAGGTGCACCTCGAGGCTTATGCCTCAAACGAATTTGAAAACACTGCTCACACCTCAAGATGTGTCTCTCATTGAGATTCGAGATGCGGGTCTTGGGGCATGATTATTTCCAAGAGATCAAACTGAAACAGCTGTAGCTTGGCGACTCATCTCTGTATTGGCAGACTGTCGGACTCACCTGGAAGATTAAGGTACCATAGTATAAGCCTCCAATGGACACAAATGTTCAAATATTATATAGACACTCTGCACTTTCCTATCAGCATCACTGATCCTTTTTCCTATCAATAGGCAAAAGGGATTCTGGTCTGTCTCGCCAGGTTTAGTTACCTCGTGAGACATGGGTTTTTCTGCCACCTGGGAAGATGATGTTGCCAATCCAGACCATCTCTCTATCCAGGTTTCTAACAGTGGTACGCCTGACCTGTAAACCTGGCCGGCCTCTTGATGAATCGCTGTTATCAAATAACAAAGACAAAGACCCCCACCCCACCCCCGATATGTATGAATGATGTATTTTTCCATTATACTAGCAACCATTACAATCAATAGATTTTTCTTATAAAACATAGTGCTCAATGATAGTCGGTATGCACATTATTGACAATATACTAGTAGATTTGAGGCATCAAGCAAGGCTTCAAGAAAGAAAGTATAGCCGAATTTCAAAGGAAAAAGAACACACACTTCCTATGATAGTAATGATCAAGAAATGCAAATATCTTATCAAATTAAAAGAAGAAATGAAAGCATACTCAGATAACAGGTATGGAATGGAAAAAAAAATAAAAAAATAAAATAACAAATACTTACTCTGACGGTGATATATGACGCTGGAATAACACCAACAAATGTTGCAAGGAAGAAAATATGAAATGGTATGTCCACTATTGGAGATGCCAAATTAATAAATGTGTTTGGCAATGTTGGAGT
>JAUPMG010082567.1:0-12807 GCA_031762675.1 Pachysandra terminalis | reverse complement strand
ATCAAAACCTATATCTATAGCATTGATATGATGCATAAACATAACTACTGTAAGCTCGAAGGAATCCCTACCTTTTTTTCTTCTAGATCTCTAATCCAACCTAGTGTAGATCTTCATCGAGCTTCTCCCTTATCTTTAGAAGTTGCTTAATCAATGTTTTCTTCCCTTTGTCCTTACTCTCTAGCCAGTCATCCTCGTCCTCACTCTTTTCATGTCCGTCATAACCAACCTCTTCCTCATCTTCACTTTCTTCCTTCTTCTTACACTTCCTATGTCTCTTCCTAGTGCCGTAAACTCTTCTCTTTCTCTTTTTCCCTCTCTTCCTCTCAGCTTCCCTAGCCTTCTTCTTCCTACAGTATGCTTTTCTCTTTTTTTCCATTAATTCTTCTTTTTTCCTTCTTCCCTCTAGGTGTCATCATTTTCTTTGTTCTGCAACTCTAAACCAGAACCTCCCTTTCTTCTTCCTTGCTATTGGACGTCCAACTCAGAGAATAACTCTCTCTCTCTCTCTCTCTCTCTCTCTCTCTCTCTCTCTCTCTCTCCTAGCTTCTAGGTTCCTTAGTCTCCTTGAACTCTATCTTTTTTAGTTTATTTGAATTCAAATAGCGTAGTTTAAATTTCAAATAGTAGAGAATCAGTCGTGTGTTTAATTATATTGGTTTCTTCCTTAATTAACCTTACTTTAATTATAATTACCTGTTTAAGACCTATTGGACTTTTAACTGAGTTTTGAGCTCAATTCGTTTGCTTTAGTGTTCTAGTCCATATAGATTAGAAGTCCAGCCCATATACTAATTCTTAATTAATTAGACAATTGTCCCATAGTTTTTCATAATTATTAATTAGTCCAATCCTACCTTGTGTCTTTCATTAAACTCCCAGTGTGTAATTAGTAGATTAATTAATAATTTAATCTATAATTATTCTAGTTGTGTCCGGGTCACTACACCTAATTTAAGGTAGAGTCAGTTTTGGGGTTTATTTATCTCTGATAGCCTGTTTCTACATTACTTTCATACAATGGATATCATGATCTTCCAAACAATGACTTCTTGTAGTTTTTATAGGTAAATATTGTTCAAAGATCTTATGTAGAACTGTTCTTAATCTTACCAAGCAGTTAATCCATTTTTGTAGCTCATCAACTCAAAGCTGATTCCTGGTACGGTGTGCATAAATTTCAAGTACTGAAGTAGTGAAAGAACTTCAAGTTTATTGGAAAAACTAACTGATTAGGCTTAAAGTTTTTGAAGGATGGCATAGCAGTTTGAGGATGTAAGATTGTGATGGACACAAATTTTTTCTTGAATGATATCCGAGCGCACATAAATGCGGATCAGTAGCCAAACTTCTGTTGTTTTGCATGGAAAGCATGAAATTTAGGGGGCCTAGGAAACTCTTGCAATTATGTGGGCTAAATTACATGTAGTCTATAGGGAGATGTGGAGTATGCATTTAGGTCCCAAGGAGGATTATCTATGTCCTACCTATTACTGAGTGGAATAGACTTTGCATTCACATAGAAGGTAGTTATATAAGATGCTAGTAGCTGCTAACACTTTCAAACCGATGTTCGTGATTTAGTGTTGTTCACTACCACATGGACATATGTCTAACAATGTTATGAACCCACCTATCTGAAGGAGATCATAGTATTTATTGTTCTATTTCACATATACTGAGTTGTTTTTTTTGTATTATATGGTTCAAAGTAAAAGTCCGCTAATATGTTTTCACTGCCGAACCACGTATATCTGTGTGCATTGTTTGATCTTCACTTTACTATGTTTATTATTATTACTTGATCCCGATCAACGCCATATTTTCTGTTACCGAACTTACAAGCATAAGTGGATGGAGTCATTTCTGTTGCCCAGTAGGTGAGCACAGGCATTCCTGTCTGGGAATCGTTAGTAGTGGTTTATTGGCTTATGATTGTTATATGTATATATATTTATTTATTTTCTGTGTAAATGCCTGGGAATAAGGATCAGTTAAACACATGTTGCAGGCATTCCAGATCGCAATCATGTCCATTCTGCCGTGACAGTCTCAAGAGGGTGAACTCCGGTGATCTCTGGGTTGTCATTGACAGCAGGGACATTGTAGACACGGCGACACTGACAAGGGAGAACCTTAAGAGGCTTTTCGTGTATATAGATAAGCTGCCTCTGGTAATACCCGATACTGTTTTTGCAACTTATGATTCTCACGTGAAATAGAGATCAGTAGTGTTTGAATCAGCCGGTTCCTTTTCTTCGTTTGCCCAAGATGGAGCTGAAAAGGTCATATTGGCTAATTCAGGTACATGGAGGATTTAGAAATGGTTAGTCTTCCCATTTCTGATTGGAAGAACCTGCCAAAGTTATGTTATGAGGCTAAGTACCTCAATGTGAATGGTCTGTAAGTTGTATATAGGAGCAATGTACATGTACAGCTCTTAGCTTTAGATTTTGTGTATAGAAGTTCCAAGAGTGTTATTTTTCTTATAAGCTCCCACCACCACCACTTTGCGATTATATTGAGTGTGCTTAGGGCTTTTAGAATTTGATTTACTTGGAACGGAATGAGTCGGCTCATATATAATTCGGTCAGTAAATGAGTAGAGAACGCATGGTTGTACGTAGGGGTGCAACTTGCGTGGGCTACCTGAACCCAACCTGACTTTGGGTCGATTTGGGGGTTTTATATCACTTTGGGTCGGTTTTGGGGTGGAAAAAATCCAACTTGAATTAATTCGGTTCAGTTTTGGATTAGGTTATCTGAAACCCAAATCGAATTAACAGTAAATAAGATATATTAGAAGTATGGTTTGATAACATTGTTTAATAGCAATATGTTTTGTTGCAGTTGAATATGTTTTGTTGCAGTTGAATTTATTGGGCGAGTTAGATTCGATTTTTTAGGTATTTGCACAATTTTCAGGTTAGTTCAAGTCTAGATATATGACTCAAGTTTTTTTTTTTTTTTTTTAAGATATACGACTCAAGTTGTGGTTGTGTTTATGAATCATAATGAACCTGACCCAATCTAACCCGAAATTATAGTTTGGGTTGGGTTGAGTTTAGGGTTTACAAAATAAAATCGGTTTGGTGGTTGGGTTTCAAATCGGGTTGGGTTTCAAATTGGGTTGGGTTGACCTTCAAGGAGATCGATTTGAAATTGGGTTCAGGTCAAACCGACCTAAATCGAACCAAATTGTGCCCCTAGCTGTACGGGCTTCTGTTGATACATATCTCCATATGTGAAATTGTGACACATCAGGATCCTAAGTAAGGAACCCCATCAAGGTCGCCGAAAAGAATGTTGAATGATTCACCAAAGAGAAACGAGGCTAAAAGAAGGTTGGTTGAGCTTCGGACTTCAGCGGATTTAGAGGTTTGAGGGGGGACCCAGCTTAGACGTGCAATCAATCAATCACAGCTGCTTTCCTTGATAGCTATGAAAAGGATTTTTTGATTGGCTGTAGTAGGAAAAAACAAGAAGCAGATGACGAATTCTTGGAGGGAGTGGATCTTATTGGGTGGAGGCCGGAGGGGAACATGGTGGGTCCCATCCATGTGAACTACCATGTGATATAATGGAGGAGCTTTTGAATCAAATTTGAAATGGCGGAAGGATCGTTTTTATTTTTTTGGATGTATTTACAGTTATCACGTGACAAAAAAGTGCTGATGGCATTCAATTACTATATTACCCTTGAGCTAAAACTTTGGATGCTTAAAAATAAAAAGAAAAAATTGAAATCCCTAATGCACGTTGGATAGGATTTTAATTATATTTTTATTACTTTATTAGTGAATGATAGAAGGGTAATTTTATCTTACAAAAATTAATTTTTCTCTTATTTAAAAGATAAATTAATAGACAGGGGATGTAAGTGAAATTATATACATCCAAGTCATCAATTCTTTTCTCGTTTGAAAGAAAAAGAGTCATTTCATTTTCATCATGTGGAGAATGGAGAGAGAGAGGCAACTAAAACGGAAAATCCTAGCTATTTAAAAAAAAAAATCAGAGAGGACCAGCATAACGACGTTGATCCGTCCAAAACGGGCTCCCGTGGTATATTTGATATATTGCTGTGCCTGCCACCGTTATTTTTTTTCCTTTCGTTCTTCCAATACTTTTAGTGGAAGAAGGAACAGAGAGAGATAAGTTCGTCTCACATGGGTGGGGAAGAAGAAGGGGTAATGGCGACGGATTTCTTCTGGTCGTACACAGATGAGCCTCATGCTTCGAGAAGACGCCAGATCCTTTCTAAGTATCCCCAAATCAAAGAGCTCTTTGGTCCTGATCCCTTGGCTTTTCTCAAGGTCTCTCTCTCTCTCTCTTTCTTTCTCTTCTTCCTTTCGCTTTCTTATTTATCAAAATATATATTTTCTTTTCGGTTAATGTGGATTCAGTTTTGCATTGTATCTCAATGTAGTTACTTTTCGATTTTAGATCTGTTATTATGAATAGGAGGATACTACATATGGTTGCTTTTCAATTTTAGATCTGTTATGATGAATAGGATACTACATTCTTATTCATTTCTCTCTTTTTGTGTATTTGTGTTTTAATTGTTGCTGCATTTTTTATTTTGGGATTCTTCTTTAATAGGTTTGTGCTTTTATTCTTATTATTATTTTTTTTGTTGCTATAATTTAAGAGTGTGTTATTTCAAATGAATCTCGTTTCTATAATTTGTGCAACTCGAACTTTATTTATTTTTCCTACATTACTTTTTTTTTTTTTTAATTTTTAATTCTGAATTGAAATTTTGCCATCTAGGAACAAAGTTCAGATTCTGGAAGTTTTCTTACAGATTGTTTTTTTCCTCAAAATTTTGACATTTTTCAGATCCAATCTGCTTGATTCCAGTTTCGGGTATCTTTATTTAAATCTTTATCTGCAGAAAAGTTTAGTTATATTGGTTTCAGATTCAGTTTTTTTTTATCTACGTATTGAAATCTTCCTCATCTGATTATTATTTGTATTGAAATTTCCTTTGCAGTTGTAAAAATTCTGATTTTGTTATTTTATTTGCGAATTTTCCTTTTCGTCTAAACTTGTTCCACACTTACAAATTCCTTTTTCTTTTTTACTTTTTTTGTTCTGCAATCATGCGCCTTCACAATAACACAATTAATTTATGTTTTGATGCATTGTCAATCTTCATTCTGCAATTCGTAACAATAAACTTATTCGGGTGCAAACATGGTATCAAGGACCTATTCCAATTCTGTGGAGGGTTCAGGTCTGATGTTCAAAATATTTATCTTTTTTTTTTTTTTTCGTTGTTCTTGAAATACAGATCATCTCTTTCTCTTGGTTATTTCTTCTGTTCAAATGATCTGGCTATCCACATTACTGTTTTGTTCTTCTCATGGTAGTCTCAAAACTTTGTCGACTGGTTGTCATTGTATCTACTAGATGTTTGGTGGAGAGTTTCTATTTACCAAAGTCTCAAAAACTTTTTTGACTGGTTGTCATTGTATCTACTAGATGTTTGGTGGAGAGTTTCTAAAGTAGTTGATTAAACCATCCTGTTAGCGATAGTGGGTAGCTCATATTCACTGGTCTCTAGTCCAAGGGGGAGGGACCTGAGGGCCCCCATGTCACGGATAACTCGTTGTGCTGGGTTAGTACCATGGGGTTGGAGGGTGCACGGGGCAGAGCCCCCGTGGTAGGGTAAGGGCATATTGGAGATTTTTCCTATATATTGAGGAGTATAAGTTGTAACCCTAATTAGTTACTGACATAATAGAAACTTTTTCTCTCCTATGGACGTAGGCTTTACCGAACCACATAATGTGTTTATTATCGTTGCTTGATCCCGATCAACACATTCCCTTCCTTGACTAATATAACTTTATCTATTAGATTCCACTAGTCATAATTTATTGATGCTCATTTTTCATTGTTTTCTTTTTCTTTCTTTTCATAGGCTTTGAGTCTGGGTTGCTGATTTTGCTCATTTACCAAACAAACTATTTATCTGCTTTTTTTCCGAGGATGGATTTCGGTTTCATTTTGCTGAGTCGTATCGGCCGATATGTACGACTCGATCGACACGAACTTGGACCCTCTAAAAATCTAATAGAAAATATAGATTGTTGTTTTCAATAGAAAATGATGAATGAACATTAAAACAAAATAGCAGAAATGTACGACTCGATACGAATTTAGACCCTCTAAAATTCTTATAGAAAATGTAGATTGTTGTTTTGAATAGAAAATGATGAATGGACATTAAAGCAAAATAGCAGAAATGTATGACTCGATCGATACGAACTCAGACCCTATCTTATAGAAAATGTATATTGTTGTTTTCAATATAAAAAATGATGAATGAACATTAAAACCAAATAGCAGAAATAACTTGCAACTCAATGCAGACTACACAGGAACCTTAAATAGTTTTTAAGAAGTCAAGAATGATTACACACAACATATAGGGTATCATGACAAAAAATCTAAAGCTAATTGATTCAGTTGAAAATATATAAATCCTTATTAGTTCGTCGACCAAATGCTTAAATCTGAAGCAAAATAGAAATATGAAGCAATGGGTGAGAGGGGGAGAAGTTTAGAACTAGTTTGAACTCAGCTAATGAAAAAACACCCTTCATGTCTGTAAAACAGGAATTCTGAATGTTACGAAATGGTCGATACATATTGGTGTATCGGTAGATATGCAAATACATACTGATAAAACAATTAATTTTTTCTTCTTATGTATCAGCAGAAACAACTGACACAAGGCCGATACAAGCTGAGTCGTATTGGTGTATCGGCCGATTCATAAGAGCCTCAAGTATTTTATAGTATCAGGACAAGGTAGTGTATTGGCCACCTTAAAAAGCGATATATATATATAGGTATCAGCGGATACTTGAAACCTGACCTTGTGCCTTGGTAAGTATATTCTTCCAATTTTCAAAACTTTCAAGTCAGTTTATGAATTTGTCTTCAGAGTTCTTAGTTGGGCTTTTCAATATTAGGAGATATACTTTAACCAATGAAGTTCGAAAGTTTCACGAGGAAACAGACAAAGAAAGTGCTTGAAAGTATCCAAAGATTAAAGTAGTGATTGATGAGTTTGTCAATGAGGATGCAAAAACCTCAAATGGATCTTTGAAAATGGCAGACATTCATGGATTAGAGGGATCAAGCTTTTGAGAAAATTCAAGGTCTCATGCTCAGATCTCAGCTAAATTGGTTAATTTTGCATAATTCTTGTCAAGATGCATGGCTTATCTCAATATCAACTATTTTTGTGATTTTTTTTATTTTTTTTCCAATACAACTGATTTGAATGGTTCTGGAATACATTCTTATTGAAACTTTATCACATTTATGGTTATTACTTTTTCAAGTCTGAAATGCTGTGTATTTAACATCAGAACAGTTCAAATACTTTTGACATCACCACAGCTTAATAATTTTTTATGTGGAATCTGTACCATCTCCCCTGTTGGGTGCAGATCACTGCGGTCGTCTTGCTTCAGCTATGGACCGCGGCTTCGCTCTACAATGCCAGCTGGCTAAAAATATTGACAGTTGCATACTTTTTTGGCTCTTTCCTCAACCACAATCTCTTCCTAGCAATCCATGAACTCAGCCACAATCTCGCTTTCTCGACTCCGGCCTACAACCGATGGCTAGGGATCTTCGCCAACCTTCCCATCGGCGTCCCCATGTCCGTCACCTTCCAAAAATACCACCTAGAGCACCACAGGTTCCAGGGCGTTGACGGACTAGACATGGACATTCCCTGTCATACGGAGGCACACATTGTTACCAATATCTTAACCAAGTCCATATGGGTCATCTTGCAGCTCTTCTTCTACGCCTTACGCCCTCTCTTCCTCAACCCGAAACCTCCTGGGTTGTGGGAATTCGCCAACTTGGTTATCCAGCTCGCCCTCGACGCTGTCATGGTATATTTCTGGGGTTGGAAGGCTTTGGGTTATATGATCCTCTCCACATTTGTAGGTGGTGGGATGCATCCGATGGCCGGCCACTTCATCTCCGAGCATTATATCTTCAAGCCGGGCCAGGAAACGTATTCGTATTACGGGCCGTTAAATTTACTGACGTGGAGCGTCGGCTACCACAATGAGCACCATGACTTCCCAAGGATTCCTGGTAGCAGACTCAACAAGGTGAAGGAGATTGCACCGGAATACTATGAGAGTTTCAAATCATATAGGTCTTGGAGTCAGGTGATTTACATGTATATCATGGATCGAACTGTTGGACCCTTCAGCAGGATGAAGAGAAAAGCATCAAAGAGTGGGGGAATTGCAAAGAAAGAAGAATAGGTGTTCTTACTTTCAGAATCCCAGGTTCCCTGAATTGCAAATTTTTTTAGTTCATATTGTTTGTAGAATTCTTGATTGATCAGTTATTGAATGGAATGAGGGATCTATATTCATTGGTTAACTGCTCCCAAGTAAAGTTTATACTCATTTGATCTAATGATAGCCAATACATATACCAGGAAGATTTTGTTCTAGATTGATGCTTGATTTCATTTTGGGGATAATTTTTATTGATGTTAAGTTATTTAAGGTTCTTGGAAGGAAACTAATTGATTTAACTAAAGATCTAGAAGGACTCGCTACTCTCCGAGTCTTGAGAGCACTGTTGAGTAGAATGATTCAACTAGGGCTGTAAATGAGCCGACCCGAGCATTGTCCAACTTGGCTTGGGCTTGTAAACAATGAGCACGGCTCAGCCTCGTTAAAATTTTTAGGGTTTGGACTCTGTTCAAGCTCGTTAAAACATTTTGGGCTCAGGTTCAGCTCGTAAAGAAGCATAGCTAACCAATACATCAATACTATAATTGATGATTTTTATTATATAGAGTATAATATATTAACATGTATTTTTCATATTAATATATAATATAAGATATAAGAATATGGATGTATAATTCTATATACAAACCGAGCCGAGCTTTAACCGAACCAAGCCTACCCAAGTTCGGCTCAAGCTCGTTTAGATAATGAGCTTTTTTTCGGCTCAAGCTCGGCTCACGAACCTAATTATAGAGCTCTAGCTCAGCTCGATGACAGCCCGAAGTTCAACTAGCTGTGCAATAAACCAGTACATAGTATCTGCTGAAAACTCATCTTATAATCTACAACAAGATCCTTAATCACATGTATGCTGATTTGGTTTCCTTTACAATGAAATAAATAGTAATACATCCAAGGTGGAACTTTTCAGTTTTGTTCTAAATGGTAGATGTAGTAGTACTTCACCAGTTTCACTTAAATAGGTACTTACGCATACAATTACATTCAAATTATATATATAAAGAGGAGGAAATACTCACAAGCACTTCATATTCAATTTCAGATGCTCACTTGAGAGATGCAGCCTCCATTGTGCACGTTATTTCGGCTATAAGCTGGTGAAAATTAGGCACAGGCTTCTTTGACTATCATGATTCTCACCTGTTTGTCTGATGGAAAAAATAAAATGAGATATAGGAATAGGATAAAACCATCAAGAGAAAATCGGTAATCCATGTTTAATGATGATTGATATTAAACGAAACGTTCCCTACCTTCTCATGAATCCTTGCATTCCAAGAATCGTTCCTGGGGCCATAATGTGGATCATTAACACCATATGGAGGCGGTTGAACAGGATGTTTTAGCAGTGGAAGTCTAGCTGGAGCATAATCATCATCACTGTCATAGTTCTTTGGCTGATCTGGTCTGAGAGCCCTGAGGATTATAGCCACTAAGATTGATAGTCCCTACGCATGGAGAGGGTATATAGTCAACATGAAAGGATCAACTATATGTGAGGAATAAACTTGAGCTATATATTAAATGGAAACAAATTGATAATTGGAAACAACCACCAGTACTGCCTACTGTTTCTAAGACATGTTATGTATACTCGGTCTTGGTCTGACTTGTTTGGATTGTCTGATCGAACTCGACCAAGTCGAAACAGATTGGCTGCACACACACACATACACACACACACCCCCCACACGCACACACATTATATATATAGACTCCTTACTTGGGCAGACCATGGATTATTCAATCCTGGTACGGATCACCGATCCAACTAGGGATCAGCCAGGAACAAACCCACTCAAACCCACAAGTTCAAACACTATGGTGCCAACTGATGAAGGGAATCTAGAGTTTTATTTTTTATTTTTCCCTCTCCCTCCCTCCACTTGAACCAACAATTTTGAATCAAGGTTTCACATCAATCCAATTACCAAAGTGGATTGTTACAGACCTGAATTCCTCATCAGGCATTAATAATATATGTAGACAAGAAAGAAACAAGGAAAATATTTCCTTTGGTAAAATTCAGAGAATTGTGCCAACCTGTTGCCAATAAACTTTCCGGCCTCATATGAGAATGGAAAACTGGAGCATTAAGAACCACAATCTTTATTTTTTCATTCCTTAAATTATTTTAATAAAGATCTAAAGAAAATATTATGGTGCAATCACTAATTAAATAGTGTCCTCTACAGTTTCAAACATGCCAGATAACATATTCGACTCTTTATGATCTGACATTCTGACTTTTTATTTTGGTTAAATGATGAACTGTTTTCATTGAAGAACTGCAGCATTTCTCTAAAGTCTTCCAAATTTCATATTTCATGAAGTAATTCCGGAAAGAATATATCATTGTATTCCTTTACTATAGTCATATAATTTTAAATTGTTTCCTAAATCCCCTACAGGTTGGAAAACCACCTGATATGATGGACATAAGGCAATTTTCAGTTTTCAGAACCAGAGCCCATCAAATGGTTGGATGACGAAAACTATAAACTGTTAACCACCCCCATTCCCAGAAAACGTTTTGGGAGTAGTTCTTTGACAAAATACTATTTTCTTATTTTTTTTATATCACTTGTTTATTTTAGTCAAGTCCCCCTACTCCCCAAACACACGCATGCACAAAATCATACATAAAAGGACAGCTAAGTTTGGGATAAGAAAAGAACATTCTCATAATACTGATACCCACACATTTCCAAGGAATCACGATCCATCAATGGCTTCTACCTTAAAAATCTCATAGGTCACATGTAAACTTAACCAGTTGTAGTTATCTATCATTTAAGATTTTCTTGAACTGATTGGATTGATTTTGACAAGTGAAATCACATGTGTGGGAGCCATTAAAAGCTTAATCCTGAATTTGGTGCACACGGCAAAGGAATGAGAATCTCTGACTTAAAGATCTCTGGCATTTCCTAGTACATGTAAGCATGTAAACAGATGAAAATTGAACACATACAAACGCATACCTGAGCGGACACAATCGACAAGCCTATCCATTTGCAAAAATCGAAATTTGATTTTATAAAATCTTTGAGCTCATCAAACCTCCCAGAAGGATCCACGGGGAAGTCCTGATGCAGAGAAAATGCCAATTATGACAGTAATCACACAAATAATCTACAGGCAAGCAAGGGTGCATAAAGGATGGAGTGGAGATTGGAATAACAATGTACCTCCTCCCAGTTATGGTTCAGAAATACATCTGCAGTCACTGCGGCCTCTATAAGAAGAAGCAAAAAGACAAACACCATATACTGTGCACATTTAAGGTCAACAAGCCACTAATTATATTTAATACTGTATTCAGAACAAGATAGTTTTCAGGAAATTTAATGCAGTACAGGACTTGTTATTTATAATACAATATACACTAGTGCTATCAACCGTTATTCGAGATATTGTAACAGGAAAAAGTCATAATATGTTTTGTTCAAATATATCCTTTTTGTGTTGGCTATCATATCATACAGACAATGAACCTTATAGAATAATCTGGTTTTGAAAGTTATAAAGCATAGAAAAATTGTCCCATAATAAAACTTGCTACTCCAAGTCCTTCAATCATTAAAGCCAAGCAGTTAACTTAAAAAGGGGAATATAACTGATAATCATGCAAGGAGACCGGTAAACTTCCATTTCACATAAAGTCTGATTAGTTGGATTTCCATGGTATGTCATAGAACCTTACCAAAATGAAAGATACTATTCATTTACACGCCACATGCCAGTCAGATTGACTGGGTAATTTTAAGCCATAGAAACTTGACTAAGATTGCTCAATGGCTGGGCGGTCAGGACAAATGAGAATATACACAAAATTTACAGCAGATACTCTGCATATCTGTATTAATACAAGAACCAAACAACATAGACCCCATTATCCTTTCTCCCGAATTAGTTCATCGACAAAAACAATTAGTGAAATAATTTGCTAAGATATTCAACTGTCTACATCTTAACAAAGCTGATCATAGACATAGTCTATGTTACATGGCCTATTTTTTTTTTTTGCCCCCCTCTCCTGAAAGTACTTGTATGCATATCGGTACTGGATCCGTGTCGGATCCTTCAAGTTAGTGCCAAATATTTTTAACAGATGTTTCTCTATTCTATCTTAATTATAAAATTAGCAATCAAAGTAAGATGTTTAGAACTGATAGGGTATAGGTAGTACCTACTTAGCCTAAATAAGTTAAAACATATAGTACAAGGGTCGAGTCTCCTTATCCTATGATGTGGGAATTAGACGAGTCTGATGCCTAGACACACACCCATAGCCAACACTAGCATCCGAGTCCATCTAACATAGCATGAGGCAGCAGAAACAACTACAGATGTCCCTCGCTTCGTTCCGGGTGCTAACCCATGGTACGGTGGCAACCATCTTCTGTATTAACGATTGTACAATACTCGTGGTCCAGGAAAACCATATAGAGCTTCACTATACTCTATCCTTATTTAAGTGGGCTTTCAACCA
>JAUPMG010082545.1:0-12807 GCA_031762675.1 Pachysandra terminalis | reverse complement strand
TAGAAATACGAGGTGAAGGTGACGCTTGGACTGGATTACCCATGTAATTGGAAAAATCTGGTTCGGGACGTTACAAATACCCCCACCAGGGTTGGGAATGCGTAGAGGATGGTCTAACATGCCAAGGTGTAAACGCAAAAAATATTTGCAACTATAGGAGATAAAAGAATGGGATGCACCACAGTCAAATAACACGCGTACTGAAGTGTGAAACAGATGAATGACACTTTCTACCACAGCATGGGTAGCGTTATCATCACGGGGAACATCGACATCCATAAGTGAGTGAATTCTTCCATGCTGAGTTGTAGGCCGTCCATCTCTCCTCGATGCTCTGCAGAATTGTTGTATAAGTCCTTCCTTGTCGCAGTTATGGCAAGTCCTCTTGTTTCTCCCAAGGAACATCAGATCCTAAGGTGGAAGGGGTTGAAGTGTCGGATCACGTGTTGGCGCTACAGGTGCAACAGGTGCCACTAGTGCTGCCACAACTCTGGGTGGTGTCCTCTCTCGTCGAGAGTTTGAGCTCTGCTGCCTGTCCCGGCCTTGTCTAGCATGATATGGCTGGTATCTCCCACCACCTCTGTTGCCGCTCTTGTCTGCCTTGGGTTGATCCCTTGATGCTCCGGATCTGTCGATGTCTTACCCCACATGCCTAGCGCACTTAAGGACTTCCGCGTTCGAATTTAAACATTGATGAACCACCCTAGATCGAATAGCGGGCCGCAGACCTTCCCTGAACTTGGTAGCCTTGTCTGTGTCGTTACCACCATGTGAAGCGCGTAACAGGAGTGCATCGCGAACCGATCCTCGTACTGGGCTACTATGACACTGCCCTGCTCCAAATGCATGAACTCGGAAACCATCTACCTTCTATAGCTGCTCGGTAGGTAGTTCTTCAGGAACCGAACACGAAACTGCTTGTAGAGACCAGAAAAAAATACAGATTAAAAAGAACTTTGACGTAAAGGGTAAAATGGTAATTACACCCTTCACACCTTGAAACTAACCCTGGGTTATCATTTGACTAATGTCTGATTAATATGATAAACCATAGTAAAGGAATTAGGATCACTAACTAAGTTTTAAAACTTAATTAGAAATAGGTTAATGAATTAATAGGTAACAGTCAAACAAGACCTAACTCTAACACTTAATTAAGCTGGGCTTCAGTAAGGCCCATTAGGACTAAAGCCCAATTAAACTTATTAAGGCCTAATTATATTATTTAATACCTAATTTTCGTGCCAAATCCATAAGGCCACTTAAGGACTAAGTTAAAATCAAAATAGGATTAAAACTTATAGATAAATACCAATTATCAATCCTAATACAACTCTAACACCTAAACCATGTAGAAGAAGACTAACTAAGAAAGTAAAACCTTTGAAACACATCTAAATTCGTGGAATCATCAAGGAGGAATAAGAAGAAGGATAAGAAACCAGAAAACTAGAAGAACATTAGCAGATCATCAATGGCAGCAAATCTTCAGCATCTTCATTGTGAGTTTTCCTTTATTCGTGTTTATTTACTTTCCAACTAATGTCATATCTTGGGGAATTTCATTCTTTCATGCATGTAAAATCCTTCCCTTTGATCTTACTAATAAAACCCATAATTAATTCATGACATTAACCACTTATGTATTCAAAAGTTAAGATTTAAATCATTGAATAAATCAAGAACCGAGTATTGTGAATATCTGATATAAGCTAATGAATAAAGTGACCAAATAATGGTGCACGAAACTCTAGAAGGTTTAGTTGAACCACCATGGAATATCCCAAACCCTAAAACCTCTTCTTGTGCACCGATGGCACAACCGGTGTGCCGGTTAGCCTGTTGACCGCAGAAGACCCCAATCTGGGCAAGGCAAGTCACTGCCTATCCTGCCGGATACCAATCCGGCGGGCCAGTGGACCCTGCCGGTTGCCTTCACCCAGCCAAATCAACTAGCCTATCCCAACCGGCGTGCCGGGATTCGACCGGGACACTGCCGGTTGAGCCACGCCAGCCATGTCCTGTGGAATGACCTAACCGGCGTGCCGAAATCCTATCAGGATCCAGCCGGTTGAGTCATCCCTTCACATAATTGTTTTTATTCCCTCAAATTGATAAAATTAGCCATATTTTACCTTGTTGAGCCATCCCCTCTCTACACTTAACCTTTTTACCTACTAATCCAACTATCCTTTCACTATCCTAAACCTTTCAACCTATAAATCTAATCATCCGTTTACTATAATTACCTTTGACCTAACCTATGTTAATGATTATTGGACCAATTACTGTAATTACCTTTGACCTAACCTCTGTTAATGATTCCTATAAACTAATATGACCCTATTAAACACGCTATGATATAAGTAATCCTATAGAATTAATGATGTTAATTGAATACTTATTATCATGAAATCTGACTTTTAAACTATTGTTTGCATTATTAATGAGATTGTAACTTAGTGGATAATATCAGAATCTTATTGTGTGAATAATCTTAACTCCATAAAACTTATCATATTGGACTATAGTATGTATAATTCCATCATCATGTACATTGTGCTTCGGACCATCTAATTATGGATATATTATGTGATTATGATTAGCTTAGTATGATGAGACTGTGGTCATGTTCATGCTCATGTGAATATATGTGATGTGTTATTCTTGTGGGTGATGCATTAATAAATGGATCTGAATCAATGTGATGCATATGAAATCCCAGCCGAGAAGGCTTTTATCTCTGACTTTACCAATTATTATGTATACCGCCTGAGATTCAATGCAAGTTATACCATTTTAAGCTCAGTAAGAGGCTATTATTTGCCCAAGGTGAGCGGTATGAGACTCAAAATACTTGTGGTAAGATGAAAGGATTTGGGATATGCTTTATATGGGATTTTCAAATCTGAATCATAAGAGTCAACCTTTTGGTATTCGGATTATTCATTTTTCTACTGAGGTTTGTCCTAATTATGCGACACCTTGGATTTTTGCATTGCCCTAACAAAAATAAGTGCGGGAATTGTGCCCTCTTGGTCGAAACCCCTTAAAACTATGATGCGCAGATAGAATATCTTAGATTGAGAGTGGTCGTGTATGCGGGGGAATGGTTCGAGAAGACATTCTTGCTCAATGTAATTGATTGGTTAGTGTGGGGATTTAAGCCATTCGAATACCAGACTTCATGCATATATCATTATCATGTGTTTGTTGATATTATTGATGTTATCTGGTGTATGATGCACTAGATATGATTATCATATAGACTTAGGCATATAGCATGATAAACTGACCATGTGGTATCCTTATTATACAGACTAAGGTGAGATTTGGTAGAGAGAACATATTGCTGTATTTGTTATTATTATCATCATACGCTTTCCAGATTTCATTATCATAT
Organism: Pachysandra terminalis; assembly: GCA_031762675.1. Classification (NCBI taxonomy): domain Eukaryota; kingdom Viridiplantae; phylum Streptophyta; class Magnoliopsida; order Buxales; family Buxaceae; genus Pachysandra; species Pachysandra terminalis. Next base: position 9,404 of record JAUPMG010082545.1, on the reverse strand, counting down.
TATATATATTTCAGATCATCATATGTTATATTATATTTTGTAGTAGCATTGGGTGTTGAGTAAATACCTTCTTTTAAAGGTCTACTCACACGAGCTTTGGTTACGGATATTATATTGTTGTTTTTTAGGTTATTAAAGGAAGATAGACCACTAAAGAGAGCTTTGGGAATGGGAATCTAAAGATAGAACTTTAGAAGATAATTGATGTCGATTAGTTAGTTTAATTTCCAGAATTTGTAAAAGTAATGACATTGTAATTATTAATATTATATTTTATTAGAACTTTATATTATACTTCCGCTTATATTCTTATATTGCTTTCCACTCCCACAGCAATATGGGGTGAGAGTCGCAATCCGACCCGATTATGGATCCACAGATCTAAATTGGTTTGGGTCATGACAAAAGTGGTATCAGAGCCTAAGTTCTCATAAAATATAAAATAAAGAATTCAAAATATATAGGACTTAGGACTAGGAATAAAATAAATAAAACAAATAAGATAAAGGAATTATAAGGGGAATAAGGGAATTAGATATTAGGGAGTGAGAATAATAAAATTGATTGTTGTTGTGTGCATCCTCATTAATAATTCCGGATGGATAATTTGGAAATAGGAAGATCTACTATTTCTGAAAAGTCTGATGGTTGAGCTATAGGGACGAAGTCTATGTTAAGTATACTGGATTACCATGTTATTAAAGGACATGAAAATCAAAGGCTTATGTTTGTTGATTGCTTTAATTATGAATTAATTATAACTCTAAAACTAATTATTTTTCCTGGAATTGAAGTCAATATGGTAGCAAACATATTGAATTAAATTGCTTGAAAAATAAGTAGGAATTATATTTTATGTATTTATATATTTTAAATATGTATATGTATATATTTATATACTAATAATAAAATAAATAAATAAAATTTATATATACGTTTAAATAAATCATTATAGTTATAGAATAACCTAAATTAGATATAATCACCTAAAGATTGAGCTAGATCTATTTTTGGGAAGAACTTAAATTTTAAGTTTCGGATCAGATTCAAACCCGGTAACCAGTTGAGACATGTTGCTCAACTAATCAATTATAGGACGCTGATTAGAGTGTAAATTTATGATATTAATACTTTTTATAATATTCTAATAATTATCAAAATTTAAAATCTTAATTTAAAACTTATTTTCCCCACCAGTAGCCTAACCGGCACGCTGGCAGCTACCGGTATCGGGCCTTAGCGTACTGGTTCGCTATATAACCCACTTTTCTCCTCTTATTTCGATTTCTAACAACAACCCAACCCTAGAAACAGCCTCCAAACCCTCTTCCAAGGTTCCTAGAGCTCTTCTAACCATCCTTGATCATCAAATCTTGCGGTAAGTTCTTTAACCTAGTTTTCATTTCTAGATTTTGAAGATTTCTCTAGTTTCTTCTTCTAGGTTTTCCATTTACATTTGAAATCTGTTAGTTTGTGTTTCTTACCTAAACATGGAATAATGGTTAGAACTAAGAGAACCCATAGATCTCAACAACCTGAGAGTTCCAGTTCCACTAGAGTAACTAGGGCTTCTTCCTCTAGGAGACCACCATCTCCCGAACCCCAGGAAGAAGAAGATTATATGCCGGAAATATAAGAGGAAATAGAAGAAGAAGTAGAAGGAGAGGAACCTGACCTAGAGGATTATCATACTGATAACCCTAACACTCCTATTTTGTATAGGAATAGGTTCATCCTTTTAGAGAGACAGACTGTCCCTAAACATGTAGCCGCTTCCCGAGTGGTCGAAACTTTACATCCAATGGGTTGGGTACCCATATTATCTTGGGGAGGAAAGGCTTATCCGTCCTTGGCCCAAGAGATATATGATTTCATTACTAGGTACGATACTAACTCTATGACCATCACTTTTACTATTTCTAACCAAACCCACATTCTAAACCTTCAATTAGTTTCTAGAATTTTCAAAGTCCCTATGAGCAATAACTTCACAAATCTTCCAGTCTTCAACCCTACAGATAAACCAGTGATCAATCAGGTCTTATGTGGAAAGGATGTCCAGTGGAATAAGGACAGATCTCTCATTACCACAAGACTCTTTCCTACATATCGCATCCTTCATAAGATCTTTCTTAGAAATGTTTACCCTAGGCAAGGCAAGCAGACCGAGCTCAGTACCACCATGATCCAGATCATGCTTTTAGTAGCTACGGGTCAGTTTCTTTGCCTTCCATCCATTATCATTCACCATATCATCAGGTATGTGAAAACTACGAAGCCAGGACCCTTACCTTTCCCATGTCTGATGTGTGAGATAGCTAGGAGATGGATGTTGGCTTTACCTCACAAAGACCATGCCGTCACCATCGTACCTCTGACTCATCGACATCTAAGCCTCATGAACCTGAAAGATATGCCCAGGGAAGTCCCAGAAAGGGTTTTTGAGCAGCCCAACCTTCCTCAGGAGCAGCCACCTCCAGAGCCATCTACTCCGGTTCATCTCCGACGATCTATATCAATTGGGCCTAGCACGAGTATTCGTCCATCACCACAGCATTATACCAAGAGGAACATGAGTGTAGAGTCCAGGTTGATGGCTATAGAGAGGGCCAGTCTGGATTCTCGGATGGAAGTCACTTCGAAACTCATGAAGACCCGTTCCGAGCTTGTGGATACCCGTACCGAACTGAGGAAGAGCAGAGAGGATATGTCCAAGCTCCAAAAGAGCGTGGCCAAGACTCTTCGCTATGTTATGAGGATCTTCGGTTGTAGGAGATCGAGTGATGCTATCCCACCTACTACCATTCCTCCTACAGCAGTTTCATCTCCATCACCACCATCTTCTTCACCATCATCTTCATCACCATCAGTAGTCTTTTGATCAAAATGTTTTCTTTAGTTGTTATTTCTAGTTTCTAGTTAATGTTTTGTTGTAGTTCCTTACAGTTGTTTTTAGAGTTTCATGGTAGCCTTAGGGCATTTGCTTTTCCTTTCTTATGTAATAGTTGTTTCAATTGGATTTTGTACTCTTTCATTTTTCTGTTTGTAAGTATTTCCCTTTGAGCAATGAAATTTCCATATTTTCTTCCTTTTGCTTCCATTGAGACTTAAAAGAGATAATTAAAAATGAGTTAAAATCTAAACCAATATACTTATCTTAAGCATTGATTTACTCTCAAATCTAGAAACATAGATTCTGACCTTATCACACAAATTGTCACACAAAATCTTAAAATAAATAACTAATATGGAGTTTATATAATCCCTATACAATTGGGAAGTCAAGTAAATAACTTATCTACATACTATTTACCTCACATACACATTAAGAATCACATAAGGATAAACCAGAAAACATGGACTCATGATTTTATCATTCTAAGAAACCAAGACAAATAATTACAGTAGAACATGAACCTTTATTATTAAATTATATATACATATCACCTACTTCAATAGAATAAAAATGTAATATTTAAAAATCTTATTGAAGTAAAATCTGTTAGATCACCTAGATTAATTGGACGAAATTCTCTTAAGGAGGATAGAGTGTAAAGACCAGAAAAAAATACAGATTAAAAAGAACTTTGACATAAAGCGTAAAAAAGTAATTACACCCTTCACACCTAGAAACTAACCCTGGGTTATCATTAAACTAATGTCTGATTAATATGATAAACCATAGTACAGGAATTAGGATCATTAACTAAGCTTTAAAACATAATTAGAAACAGGTTAATGAATTAATAGGCAATAGCTAAACAAGACCTAACTCTAACACTTAATTAAGCTGGACTTAAGTAAGGCTCATTAATTTTAAAGCCCAATTAAACTTATTAAGTCCTAATTAGACTATTTAATACTTAATTTTTGTGCTAAATCCATAAGGTCACTTAAGGACTAAGTTAAAATCAAAATAGGATTAAAAACTTATAGATAAACACCAATTATCAATCCTAATACAACTCTAACACCTAAACCATGTAAAAGAATACTAAGTAAGCAAGTTAAACCTTAGAAACACATCTAAATTCGTGGAATCATCTAAGTGGAACAAGAAGAAAGATAGAAACCAAAAAACTAGAAGAACATTAGCAGATCATCAATGGCAACAAATCTTCAGCATCTTCATTGTGAGTTTTCCTTTATTCTTATGTATTTACTTTCCAACTAATGTCATATATTTGGTAATTCCATTCTTTCATGCATGTAAAACCCTTCCCCCAAGTCTTACTAATAAAACCCATAATTAATTCATGACATTAATCACTTGTCTATTCTAAAGTTAGGATTTAAATCATTGAATAAATCAAGAACCAAGTATTGTGAATATCTGATATAATCTAATGAATAAATTGACCAAATAATGGTGCACGAAACCCAATGAGGTTTAGTTGAACCACTTTGGAAAATCCCAAACCCTAAAACCTCTTCTTGTGCACCGGCAACATAACTGGCGTGCCGGTTAGCCTGCCGACTGTAGAAGACCCCAATCTAGGTAGGGTAGGTCACTGCCTAGCCCACCGGATACCAATCCGGGGTGCCGGTGGACCCTGCCAATTGCCTTAACCGAGCCAGAACAACTAGCCTAGCCCAACCGGCGTGCCAGGAACGTACCGGGACCCTGCCGGTGGAGCCAAGACAGCCATGTCCTGTGGAATGACCCAATCAGCGTACCAGAATCCTACCGGGACCCTGCCAGTTGAGTCTTCCCTTCACATAATTGTTTTTATTCCCTCAAATTGATAAAATTAGCCATTCCTTTACCATTTTGAGCCATCCCCTCTCTACACTAAACCTTTTTACCTACTAATCCAATTAACCTTTCACTATCCTAAACCTTTCAACCTATAAATTTAATCATCCCTTTAGTATACAGAATTAACCTTCCCTTCACCCTTGATTATTGGACCAATTACTGAAATTACCTTTGACCTAACCTATGTTAATGATTCCTATAAACTAATATGACCCTATTAAACACTCTACGATATAAGTAATCCTATGGAATTAATGATATTGATTGAATACTTATTATCATGAAATATTATTTTTAAGCTATTGTTTGCATTATTAATGAGATTGTAACTTAGTGGATAATATCAAAATCTTATTGTGTGAATAATCTTCACTCCATAAAACTTATCATATTGGACTATATTATGTATAATTCCATCATCATGTACTTTGTGCTTCAGACCATCTAATTATGGATATATTATGTGATTTCGATTAGCATAGTATCATGAGACTGTGCTCATGTTCATGTTGATGTGAATATATGTGATGTGTTATTCTTGTGGTTGATGCGTTAATAAATGGCTATGAATCAATGTGTTGCATATGAAATCCCGGCCAAGAAGGTTTTATCTTTGACTTTACAATTATTATGTATACTGCCTGAGGCTCAAGGCAAGTTATACCATTTTAAGTCTAGTAAGAGACTATTAGTCGCCTAACGTGAGAGGTATGTGACTCAAAATACTTGTGGTAAGATGAAAGAATTTGGGATATGCCTTATATGGGATTTCCAAATCTGAATCATAAGAGTCAACCTTTTGGTATTCAGATTATTTACTTTTCTACTGAGGTTAGTCCTAATTATGAAGCAACTTGGATTTTTGCATTGCCTTACCGAAAATAAGTGGGGGAATTGTGACTTGAACTTCTCGAGCCAAGTCATAGTCATACTGTGCACTCTCCTCTCATCTAGCACTGCCTGGCGCTACATCTGATTGCGCTGATACGTAGCCAACTCGACCAAGATCTGAAATACATTCGCCATCTGAGGGTCTGAGTCAGTCTCAGTCCAAGCAGCAGAGTTCTACCCAATGGAAGCGTTCCTTCTCCTTCCTACCATCTAAACACCTGAACAACCATTTAAGTCTTACAAGGTACACCTCCTAGTAAGCATACAGTACATATATAAGCAGAATCAGCAAACAATAGCATGCAGCACACTAACCTATAGTGGTTTCTATGTTTCTCCACATGATCTTCAGTTTCTATGTGATACCCAGCACTAGTAGTCTCTAACCAAAATCAACCGTATTCTAATCAAACCTTATGCTCTGATATTAATCTTTCACTCCCCAAATCCGTAGCACGAATCCCAATGAGGGAAATGCATTGATCTCAAGGTGAGACCTTCGGGATCCACATCTGGACCATTGCTACCACAACATAATGCAAATAAAAGTAATAAAGTACTTTCATTTAATAGATTAGAATGGGGAAGCAAACAACTACATAAAATCAAAAATAAGTAAGTAGTGAATGGCCTCAGCAGGGCCTAAACAAAATCAAATTCCAAAACACAACTACTACATCCCATGGATCCTCAAAACACATCAACTACATAAATCAAGTTTAACAGTTTAACTCCATCCGGAGTGAAAGGCAGTAAACGAAGAGCAAATCCACCAAGAAGGTAAACCAGCAAGACAATCCACACTGCAACTCCGACTAGGGCGGACATTCCACTTCCCATCCTACAACATAAAACGTTGCGTGAGCCTATGATGCTCAGTAAGAAGCAAAGGAATGTTCACCTGTCCTCTCATGGAATGAATCACAAGGGTTATTACCATAAAAATGCAATTATTAACCTATGTAAAGAGATGCAAAATCAATAGCTTATGAGATGATATGAAAGCATTCACACGACCTAGAATGAATACAATGAGCTACGTATACAAGGAATGATAGAGATGTAAAATGTAATGAACTAAGAATAATGTTTCATTGTAAGCAAACCTCATAACACACTTCCAACGACAAGGCCACTTTAGGACGTATCCAAGGAATTACCGGAATCCCCTCTCAGTTTCGGGCACTAATCCGTGGCACGAAGGCTACCATATAGTAAACTAATTTCCGAGTGAACAGTACTCTAGGGGGTAGCGAACCAGCATAGGCTCTCGGAAGCATCCAACCCAAGTTTCTGTGGGCCCTTTCACCCCACAAGGTATATAGTCAACCCAGTCCGGACGCATCATATTTGTTTCTCCATAGATTTTCACCTCCCAGTCTACTTACCACTTGACATCAATCTAGTATGTAATGCATTAAGTGAATCTCAAGAGAAGGCCTAAAATTGAAACTATCCGAGTTCCCATACACTCAGATAATCTGACTGCATACGTTCACTAGCTTCCAACATTATCATAACAGCACACAATCATTAGATTACAACAAGTCTACAACAACAAGCATCAAATAAGATGGAATGATGGCAGCCAACACATCGGAACACCAAGATTGACTCACCATGGTCATGTCTTGCTCCTAGAAATCAACAACAACAATGGTCGAACGAGATCAATACTTATTGGAAAAAAATACTTACTGTGCAAACTATTAGGTGTTCGGCAGAGGCGTCGGTGGACCGAAGCCTGCCGCATAGCAAAGTTAGTCAACAAAACAGTGTTTGTCGGTGGAGTTGTCGGTGGACCAAACCTCTCTGTGAAATCTGGGGGTCGTTGACAGAGGCATCGGTGGATCAAAGCCTGCCAAATAGCTGATTTTGTCTTAAAACTAGTCTCTGTCGGTAGAGGCATCTGTCGACCGAAGCCTGTCGATCTGCGTGATCCTGGGTTTTTCCATGAGTCTTTAAATCCAATTCAAGGCATTCTAACACTTTCAAAATCACTTGTAAACACATAAACTTCCGAAAACATCTATAAACCATATTATAACAATCAAAACACATTCAAACAGTAATCTAACCATTCAATCTATCGACAAAACCATATATTCATTATATTCAAAAACAAGGCTTTGATCTCAAAACACATTTAAACAATGATCTAACCATTCAATCAATCCATAAAACCAAAAATTCATTATATTGAAAATCATGGCTTTGATCTCAATCAAAGACGATGATCATCTTGACATCACATACCTGATTCAAATAGAGTTTCTTAGCACTCTCAAGAACACTCTTCATCTAGCGAATACGGGCTGCAATCACCAACTTGTCCACGTGCTTCGGTGTCAAAGTTGTCCACGAAATCGTCGTCTTCTTCCTCTCTTCTTCTCTCTAGCCTTGCACAAAAGTTCAGATCTAAAATCCCAAAGCAAAAGGAGAGAATGAAACCCTAAATACTCTTTTATAAACCCATCCAAATACAAAACCTAAATTTCCAAACAACAAATCACATTCCCTATGGGAAGTGCATTCAAAACGGAAGCTCTATATTTGTTTTGATTTCATATCAATCAAAACCCCACACTATCTATAGTATCAAAACAACCCCAACAATTAAATAGTAATACTTATAAATCAAATTAGCATTTATAATAATACATATATTTTAAATAAATGTTGAAAATACCCTTAAATATGGAAAAAAATTAAATCATTTAATGTGGGTATTCTCTTAGTGGGTTTAGGTCATTACAACCTACCTCCCTTAAAAGAATTTCGTTCCCGAAATTTCGTACCTTAATCCTCGAACAAATGTGGGTAGCGTTCCCGAATCTTTAACTCTCACTCCCAAGTAACTACTGTTTTGTCATGATGTCCCCATTGAATTTTCACCAATGGTATCGTCTTAGTCCGCAATACTTGCTCCTTGCAATCTTGAATCCACATAGGCTTTCCGAGATATGTGACATCTTCTTGAAGATCCAACTGCGTCTAATCAAGCACGTGTGAACAGTCTGGCTCATATTTCCGTAGAAGTGATACTGAAATACGTCATGAATTTTCGATTGCTGGGGCGGTAAAGCGACACGATAAGCAAGAAGTCCCACTTGCTCAAGTATATCGAATGGTCCGACAAAACGAGGTGCTAACTTCCCTTTCTTGGTGAATAAACTTCACAGTCTCAATGCTCTGTTGCACTAACTCGGGTCCAAGAATGTTATCCTCTCCCTCTTCTGACCAACATACAGGTGAACGACACTTCCGACCGTACAACGCTTTCAAAGGTGTCATGCCAATACTCGCATGAAAACTGTTGTTGTAGGAAAACTCGACCAATGCCAGATGCTCTCCCCAACTACCTCCAAAATCCATCACACAAGCTCACAACATGTCCTCGAGGACCTGGTTGAATCTCTCTGTCTGACCATTCATCTACAGGTGATAATCGGTGCTGAAATCAAGACTCGTACCCAAAGCTTTCTGCAATGCTTCCCAAAATCCCGAGGTGAACAAAGATCCTCGATCTGAAACATTGCGGACAGGAACTCCGTGTTGTCGCAAGATCTCCTGAATGTTCATTCTAGAATTCTTCTCGATTGTAGCTGAAGTCCAAACTGGTAGAAAATGTGTAGATTTGGTCAATCGGTCAACGGTCACCCAAATCGAATCCAACCTCCCGCGAGTCTTCGGTAGTCCGCTCACGAAGTCCATGGTGATATGCTCCCACTTCCATTCTGCAATTGACAACGGC
>JAUPMG010082513.1:0-12808 GCA_031762675.1 Pachysandra terminalis | reverse complement strand
ACTTTAGTCCTTAATTTCACTTTCCTGTGGCATTTCCTGTGCTACATTCTTGATTAACTTTCCAGTACCTTATATTTAAAGAGCTGTCAGTCAAGTTACATTTTATTCACTGTTCCAGATGTTTTAGCTTTCTCTAATTTCTTTTTTACATTTCTTACATCAGTCAAACAAATCACTGCTGTAGTTCTTGTTGTTCAGTTCCTTTTTTCCATTTACATTATTGCTGGATATGAGTTTTTTCCTGTCATGCTACCCGTGTTTTATTCTGAGTCATATATCCAGCTTTTATGGAATGAGAAACAATATTTCTTTTTGGAGTTCAGCCAGTAATATTTTTTATTGCTTAAAATCCAATTGCTTGGATTAGTTATTTGCATGTAGCCATGTAATACTTTTCTTTTGCCCCTTCCTGAACTAGGCATTTCATTTTCTTTGTTGTCATTTGACTCATTTCCTTTCTCTTTCTTTTACATCGTCGTCATCCGTCAAGACCCCACCTTTTTCCCCCTTTCATAGTTGTCATTAATCAGGCGTTATTACTTGCAATGATTTTGGTTATAAGCTTGTTAACTCTCCTAGTTTTGTCAATTCATGTACACTATGGAAGTTAACAGTTTTGGTGAATCAGTTGTAAAAGAATTTACTTGATTCAGGCCATCTGAGTCAAAGCCTTCTCAAGTTAGTGATGCTTATTTATTCCGATGGTTTCCACCTGCGTATTGACTCCCTCCTAGTTCTTTTATGCGTAGGGAGTCTGTTGTATTAATCTTGTTCAGGTTCGACCATTGTCTGTAGATTCCAATTATTAATTGGCGGCTCAGTTCTTCAAAACTTGGACATAACATACATTCTGCTAATTTTGTTAGGAAGTGACGTATATGTGTGCTTGTTTGTGTGTGTGTGTGTGTGTGTGTGTATATATATATATATAATATGAGAACCAACTTAGACAACAATGAAACATTGGCCCGAAGTCTTCTCACTGGTAGTGTTATATGCTATCTCTGTTCATGCTTCACTAGTTCTTATCTTTAAGAAAGTCTGTTTATGCTGGTTCAAGATCAAGTGGGCCCAGCCCGGAAGATTTGTAGAGGTAGTTTCTTTGTGGGGGAGGAGAATAAGGTTAGAGCAAATGAGGCATCTTTGGTTGATGTGTACAGCAAATTTTTGGACCTTTTTTGAGGGAAAGATAGCTCAACTGGCAGGCTCTCCCACTCAGGAACTGGAGGTCCCAGGTTCGAGTCCCCGGGCTTACCTGATAAATGGTCATGTATCCGGGGTTTGCCCTGTCCCCATTATGTGGGGTCGGGGGGTTCCACGTCACCAGAAAAAAGAATCTGCAGTTTTTGAAGGAAAGGAGCTTGATGTTGGGTTGATAATATGGAACAAGTATTGTATAGATGGGCATCTACTCAGCGGAGTTTAGAGTTCCCTTCGCTGATTTTTGATTTTCATGTGTATTGGGGGATTTCAGTTTGTATATATTTGGAGTAGGTTGGACTGTTTGTTGTAGGCCAGCCTTAAGCATACTCTTCATTTACTTCAGGTTTTCTGTAAGCCTGTATACTTGTAATTATTTTTTACTGATAAGAAAAAGATATTCCTGTCATTGAGAAAGTCTGACTGGGTTTGTGGAAGGAATACTGAAGTTGCTGATTCTATTCAAAATTTGCTGGCACTAGAAGGTTTTTAGTTGGTTGCTTCTTACTTGGGTTTTCTCAAGTTATTATCTCCACAAGCGGAATATTAGATACTCTACATAGTTTTTATTATTATTTTTTTATTTTCCTGTTTTATCCCGTGGCCTGTGAATTAGTAAATCAAGGTGTTTAGACTGTGGCAAACTAAATAAGTCTTTTGAATTTAATTAGGAAATGTGGAGGTGACTTTGAAAAGGGTGTGCACAAGGCAAGGAAGTGATACCATAGTGATGCTAAAAATGCTGAACTCCTATTATTTCAGATTGCTTTAAGGATGATGTTTTGGGATTGGAAGTATATAATCCCTTCTCTGAAGAATGAAATTGCCTCTACCCTATGGGAATAGTTTGAATAGGAGCTGTGTCATCGTGGTGGATACTTCAATATTTCTGTCATACAGTCTGTTCCCTTTTTTGCCTACGGTAATACAGCAGTAGCACCAGGTTCCTATTCTAATATGCATTTTATGACGGATTCCACTTCCCTAGCCTTACGTATGATGACTAATGAGCCACAGAGTTAATGAAGAACTTGGTCATGCATGGACTTGCAGGAGGATTTTACTAAATTTTTGTTGGTGACGAAATATTGTACATTTATCTTGAGTTTACTGAAGACTGGCTCATAAATTCTTTGGTGGTTGGAGAAATATGTAATTCCTTCTTGATGTTTTCTTGGGTCTAGTAATTCTGAAAGATGACATAGTTGTTAGGACTGCTTCTTGATGGTTTTAGTATGATAACATTTCAATCAACATTAGATCGTTGAGCAAATATAAGATTGGGAAAACAAGAGAACTTAAAGGGAGCAATTAGCTGTTTCAATGGGTTGTTGCCTTTTGTTCTACTTATACCCTGGATACATGGACCCTTCACCGTACCACCATTGTTTCAGGTATTGGCATCCTATTGGGTATTATACCCTGCCAAAATTGATACATACTGGGCATGGAGGAAATCATGAAAAGTATTTTATGAAGTACCGTCTTGTACTTTAGGATTCGCATTGGCACTTCATGAACTGATTTGTATTGCTTTTATCCTATTACTTGAAAATATGTTTGCTTTATGTCTGTGACAAGACATAACATGGGTGTGGATATGGATATATTCCTAAACTTTAATCCATCTCCTCTTCTTTGGATGGAATTTTTTTCAGATTGGATACTACCCAGATCTGGGGAGTTTGCCCACATCATTAGATTAGGTCATTTAAAATGGTCAAAAGTAATACTCTATGAATTTACTACTTTTGTATCCATGTGGACTTCTGCATTATCATGTTTCAAGTTTATAATTGGGTCATTCTATAGTTTTCCTGTATTGTGTATGAACAATAAAGCGTACACTAGTGTCAATACGCGATAACTGTATCATTAATTTTTTTAAGAGATGATGTGCCATATAGCCGTACTTGATAAGTGGTCCCTTCCTAACCATGTCTGTGTTCGAAGATATGGAAGTCGGATGAATCTGAGACTGACACACCCTTACTTGACACCAATTCCCAAGTCCATATGTGGAAATAGAACCTACTTGACAATATTGGTTGCGTTTCCTACCAATTTTAGATTTGGGTTCTTTAGAATCAAAGCTGACCCACCCCAGAAATCACTGGGTATCCATTCATTGGCAGATTAGATACACAGTAGTTTAGACTTATCAAAAAAAAAATAATAATAAAACGTACACAGGAGTTTGGGAGTTAAAATACCATTTACTTAGGCTTATAACTCTGATCCGAAAATACCAAATACTATATTTCCCTAACACCAACAAAGTCCAAGATGGGCTCCATAATTCAATGGTTAATCCTGTGTAACAAAACACAAAGTTGTGAGGGACATTTTAGTATCATTTGGCTTTCATTAAGTGATGTGATATTAATCATCTGTTAGTATATTATTATTTTTTCAGAAATTGTTTTGTTAGTCGTTGCCTATTGGCTTTCAAGGGGAATTTATGTATAAAATTTGAAATACTGATAGATGTTTCTCATTCTCGCATAAATATTTGAAAGGGGCAAATTATAATTATGTTTTTTTTGGATGGGCAACAAGAAGATAATATAAACTGAGGAAGCAGCATACGAACAGTGCATGAAAAAGCTGTCCAAGATGGACATCATCAGAAGTGAAAAACAAGATACAAAAAGCATTAACAGTAATACACAGAAAACCATCTATTCTTTCATGTCATCAAACAAGGTTCATCCAACATCTGAAATCATCTCCTTTGATAGGATGCTTGAGAAAAGCTCCCTCCAAATTTCCCCTCCTTTCATCAGTCTGTTGGCTAGCAGATATTTAGCCCACTATCTAGCTACCGGGCTAACCATACCAAATGAATTAATCTCCATGGACACTCCCCTTCAGATACCATCCATGATATCACCGAAGAGTTACCCTCCAACTCCAAAGAGCTTAAACCGATATCTATATAGTCTTTCTCAGACCAATCAATAGAGCCTGTAACCCTACATGTGTGGCCTGAGAATGCATTAAAAATATGCCATCTTGGTCTTTAAAAATGCCACCCAAGCTAAAGGGGCTCAGGTCCAATAGAAGACTCATTGATTTTCGGCTGGACCAAACCTGATGACCATAAGGCCCTGATCTGCAGCTCCCAAATCATACCAGAAGAGAACATTAACTCCTTAACACGAGGATAAAAATGAGGACCAAAGTCTGAAATGGCTTTCCAAGGGCTTGCACTGCTGATTCTAGTTCTCGGATTAATCTCCCACCCATTTGCAAGCCTCAAACTTGCTACAGATAATCTGGTACCATAATGAGTTCCTGTTCATACCAAAGTGCCACAACAATTTCCCGAGGAGGGGCATGTTCCTATCCCTAATGTTTCCGAGGCCCAACCCCGTTTCGGGTTTGCTCTTGCATACTAGATCCCACTTATCAAGATGGTACTTTCTTCTCACCCTCCCCATTTCCAAAGAAAATCCCTTTGTAATTTTTCAATCATGCTAACAACCCTTCCCAGGGATTTAAATAGAGAAAGGTAGTAAATGGGCAGATTAGCCAGGGCTGCCTGTATGAGAGTGATTCTACCCCCCAATGATAGGTAATTCCTCTTCCAAGTCGCCAGTCTTAGTCCATCCTTGCTACCACTGGTTCCCAGAACCCAATGCTGCTCGATCTGTCCCCTAAGGGGAGCCCTAGGTACCGAATCAGCTACTTCTCCCTATGACAACTCATAACATTCACAAAGACTTGTACCCTCCTATCCTCCATGTGGATACCACACAAACTGCTCTTGTGAAGGGTAATCCTCAGACGTGAAACCATCTCAAAGCATTTGATAATCCCCTTCACCCAATAACATTGTCCCTGGTCTGGCTCTAAAAATAGGGTAGTGTCATCCGCAAACGGTAAGTGTGAGAGCAAGATACTGTCTCTACCTACTCTGGACCCCCCTATCAACTCTAGCTCCCCAGCCATGGTCAAGAAACTACTTTACACATCCCCCACTAATAATAATATGATGAATTTGAGAATAGTGCATCCTTTTGTGTTCTATTTAGTGGTTTTGAAACATTTAGAACTATAAAGAGAAATTATGGGATTGAACTTGTACTGTAATAAAATGTAACTGCTGAACCAAAGTATTTTGACATTCTGTTTAATTTACCATTTTTTACTTCATTTTCGGAGCAAAGTTGTTTTAAACTCTTTAACTTTTCCACTTCCAATATTTTATTATATCATTATTGCTAATGCTAACATTGATCACTACTTGTATACCCATTGAGGACCCGGTTCATGACGGTTCCTTGAAGTAGCCACATGAGCCAACCTATAAATGCTCGTATCCTTGATGTCAACCATATGTGCTTTTTTTTACCCTTGGCTGCAGTGTATGCGATGAAAAATATATTTGGGTTGTTTGACCAGCATGGTGAGGTTTGACGTTTATATGTTGTATATCATCGAAAGCTGCATTGGCAGGTCCTATCTGCATTCTGTTGTGCCAAATAAACAGTCAAATTTTTAGTAACCCGTTACTTTTTGTCATTTACATTACTTTCTTTTCCATTAAAGGGAAGCGTGCTCCAGCACCGGCTTGAAGTTTATTGTAGTGCTTGACCTAGTTTTTCATGCAGGTAATGGGGTATTAAACATTTTAGCTAGGTCAAACAGATGGTAGTGGTGGTTAATATGTATAAACAGGAATGCAGTTACCATTCTTGTGTTTCGGCTTTGGGTAGAGAAATCTCTGAATGTTAGGTTCTCCTATCCTCCATTTGTTTATACTTCATCATGATTATGTTGGGTGTATCCTTTTAATCATTTTGCATATATCTTAGTTCAACATCAGCGCGTACTTGCATCTTTGCAGGTTATTTCACGCCTTTGCTTGTAATGGTTTTTGGCAGATTGAGATGGCAGAACAGGATGTGCTGCTGACCCCAACTAGTTGGGACAAGGCATTTTGTTGTTGCAGAACTGGATTTGTGTTGCTGACCCCAAGTAGTTGGGATAATGCATTAGCTGTTGTATTTGCTTGTAATAATTCATGATGCAGAAAATCTGTTTGCCATTTTTTGTACGTCCAATCGGTCTCAATGTGGGTTCTTAGCTGCGAGGTCATAGGCATGTGCTTTTTCTGTCATTGCAGAACATCAATTATTTCAAAAAGTAATGCTGGTAGTAATGTTTAGACATTGTTTGTATTTTCTGTGAGTTTCAAATTCTCGGACATGTCAGAAGTTTTCTGAGCTGATGATTGATTTCTTTTACGTCCACAGATGGCTTCGTTTGGGTTGTGTTAATCATCTTAATTACTGTAGTCAGTTTGAATGTAAGATCATGAGCTTAACAATAGGGATAACAATCTTGTTAGTCCTCCCAATTTGTTAGGTTACTATCATGATAATTTTTGTCACAATCCGATAGGCTGCTTTGGATAGGTTACCAATGGTATTTTTTTTTTATTTGAATCTGTCACGTGTTTATGATGATGGTAACATGTGGTCCTCAAATTTAACATTACCCAAAAAAATTTAGGGAGGCTCCCCTAAGAATAATTTATTCTCAATATGGACTGTTATCTCTCTATTTTTTTTTTTTTTCTACCATTTCATCCATACTTTTCATTTGCAGTTTCCTACCAGAATACTCAAGGAGCTCAGAGCGAGATTGATCCAAGCAATACAACTGTGGGTACTTTGTTCTATTATAGATTTTGGTAGTATATTTGTGCCATGTGGCTATGGCTTACAACAACTCTTGAGTGCAGATATTTGTTGGTGGCTTGGATTCCAACGTCACGGAAGACCATTTGAGACAAGTTTTTAGCCAATTTGGGGAACTATTTCATGTAAAAATACCAGTGGGCAAGCGCTGTGGATTCGTTCAATTTGCCAATAGGTGCGCATGCTGAGTATCACTTTGACATCCCTTTGATTCTTTAACCTGGCTGATCAAAATTGTTAATGCATCCTAATCCCGAAGTGCTTATTGCTTACATGGACTGTGTTTCAGAGCTTGTGCAGAGGAAGCTTTACAGATGTTGCAGGGAACGCAATTAGGAGGACAAAATATTCGGCTTTCATGGGGGCGTAGTCCTTCAAACAAACAGGTTCTTAAATGATCACTATTTTAAGTGAGTTGTGGTTTAATGTATATTTATTTACATACTTGTATCTGACAAATTTGCAGGACTCATCTGTTGGATTGACACAGCCACAGCCAGATCCAAACCAGTGGAATGGTGGGTATTATGGATATGCTCAGGGATATGAAGCATACGGATATGCCCCACCTCCTCAAGATCCTAATATGTATTACGGAGGTTATCCTGGATATGGAAATTACCAACAGCAGCCGCCTCAGCAGGTAGGATCTTGTCCTAATGTCTAGCAGCTTTTTTCTATGCATTTTTTTTGGTACATTGAAGTTCCATTGCAATTTTTGTTTGTTTGTTTGTTTTATGCTATGTAATGTTCTTTGTACGTGGAAGTACCTTTGCTATGGGTCTTGCTTTTTGAACTTTTTGCCTTGTGGTGCTCTATATGATCTTTTGCGAATGAGCCCAATTGGGTTGCATCATGTTTTGACTCCTATTTTGAAAATTTTGAATAATTTATGCGTGGTGTGGTGTAGTCCGTCTCCGGTCCTGGGTTTCAGGATGGACTGTTAATTTTATTTGTTTTTCTTAGATGGACGTTCCAAACTAATGTGATGGATTTTGATTTAAAGTGCATTGAATTTGCATCATTTTGACAAGTACATTTCTACGTTATGTGCAGTAATGGGACAATTTGGAACTGTAATGCTGATAATGGTGATAAAAGGAGGTATCTGTTTGTATGAAAGGAGGGGGAAGGAGACTGATACAATTTAGTGGTTGCTGCGTGTCCAGTTCTTCAGAGATGGTGGTTAGCTGTCGAGACGCATCCATGCCTGTATATCAGTTTATGGTTTCCTGCTGTTACTTAATTCTGTTTTTGACCTCTTTGAAGACCATAATGAGAACTTAGTAGAGACCACCACCAATTGACGAATTTGCTCCGGTTTTATGGATCTACACATTATATTTGTTTACTTATTTAGTTATTTCGATTTGGATTCATTAATGTTGTTTTGCTTCCAGTACATTTTCTATTGTTATTCAGTATTTCATGTTTGGCGACAAGGTTAAGTCTTGTTACAAGACGGTCTGAGCCAGCTTATTTGAGCACAACAAAGTCCCCGCTATTTCCAATCAAGCAGGCAGTAAGCATCCAAATCTATGTAGAAGCCACAGTTGTTTATGCCAATATGTTGTTTACGGTGTGATTTCCATCATGCCTATGCGTGCAAATACCATATCCTCACAACTCACATTTGCCTATGCTATATTCTGAATTTTCACAGAGAACCCTAATCTTGCTGTGCTAGCGGCATGACAATCCATGTAGGTGTCACCTGGGACAGTGGTAAAGTCTTGGGGTGTTGTCCCCAAGACCTAGGTTCGAAACCTGCCTTCATCAAAAGAAATGGGAACTTGCTGGACGGTTTGCCTCCAACCAAGACGTCGTGGGGAGTGGTTTAGGACGGTAAAAGTGAATCCAATCAAATTAGGTATACAACGTACACGTAGAGAGGTATACAAGCGTTTTAAGAGAATGTTGGATTCCTACTTCTAGGCCCACAGATGGTCTTTTTCATTTTAGGTAATCAAACCATCAATTGATGATAGTGCCTTATTCCAACTAGTTAAAGTTCCCATAGGACGGATTCATTCTATCAATGCAAAACCTGTTGCAATATGATTTCTTATGTTTCGATATAGTTTAGATGCAATCTTAATATATCTAAATACGCTTGGAACAGCATAATCTTTTGCCTATTCAAGTATCCCAAATAAATGATGAAGATCAAAAGACAAAATACACCTTACCAGCCTACATGTATCCGAGCAGGACAACTCACATATCAAGCTTCCTTGTGAACATAAGCAACATTTAACTTTTAGTGCATAGAACTCAACAATTTGAGAGCTAGAGCTTCTTGCTCCGCCAAAGAGACAGATTCGTCTCCTTTCTTCTCGCCATCATCACTGTCCTCGTCAAAATATATTTTACTTCTTTTTGTGGCTCCGTCAGTTTCTTCTTGCTCCGACCCACAAGTATAGTCCTCTCTATCTCCATCCTCTTCCTCTGACCTCCCTCTTTTTATTTTAATCTTCTCTTTTGTACGTTTCTCTTGGAGACGCCGGCGGTGTACAAGTTTGTCTTCCTTATCCCACTCCTTCATCTCTTCCTTAAGCTTCGCATATCGTTCTTTCACTGCAAAATAAACAATGAAATAACTTAGGATGTTAAAAAGACAAATTAATTTGTGCATATGACATATTGCATTCACTTGTGCCTCATTTGGGCACTGTTCTAAGCATGATGGACAAAAATAGTATCTTTGGTTGGTTGGCTCCAAGATAAGCATTCACTTGTCCAGTTTTTTTTTTTGGATGATTATTTGTCAACTGCTTCTGTTTTCATGGTTCAAAGGTCTGATTAAATGAAATTGCTAATTTATGGAAGATATTCTCAACCCAGCCAGGAAAATAAGCCAACTAGCCTTCCAACATCACCAACATGTACCTTTGGTAGGTGATGAGTACATCTCGCTCCAACATGTGCCAAGGGCGGCTAATGAGATTGCAGTCTCTCTTGCCGAAAGGGGAGCCAGGACTGGGATCACATTTGTGGGGTTACCTTCAGAGGTCCTACTAGGGGAGCAGTCTCTTTTATTGCTTTTTACTTTCTCTTGTATACTTCTTTGACTGTTTTTTGACATGAGATCACCCAATTGATCTCTGCCACCTTTGTGCATTCTTCCTCTGATTTATATTATGATCTCCTTATTCATCCAAAAAAAAAAAAAAAAACAAAAAGAAAAAACGTACCTTTGTCAAGCTGAAGCAAGCCAACACCGCTCTCTGTGTCGGCTAACACTGCAAGTGGAGGAAGCGTATTGCCTTCCTCGTCAAAGACAACCCTTGTCCCTATTGGCCTGTGTACATTAATTTTGAGCTTCTTCTTCTTCAAAATCCTTGTTGCTGGGCTATAGAAAGAAAAGAAATAAAATCAATCCCATATTGAAAAATCTACAATAACATGATTATAGCATAAGCCTAAGCCTAAGAAATGGAACTGAAAATCTAAGTAACTAGTCAGGTAAAGATGGCCCACTAACAGCTGAGCTAAACATGTGGTGCAGATACATGCAAGTAAGAATGGCCATCGAAGTCTTAAGATCTAAAGAAAATCATGATTTAATGATATGATCCAAAGCCATATAACCTCTGTTTCATTACCGGGCAATGGCTGGACCATCTTCTGTGTCTAACTAAGCAAAGATACACTGGTTTTGCTAAATGGCAAGTTATAAGTAACATACTCTTCAGCTTCATTTCCTCTCCCTTCTGTTGAGGTCTCTTTTGTTAAAAGAACATCATTCTCCAATCCCTCGGATTTTCCAACAACTGTTTTTTTTCTTGGAATCTCGGTTATATAATCCATGACAGCATTCTCTTCTTGGTCGGGAGACATTTCAGCTGGCACTGTATTGGACTTGGTGTTCTGCTTCAAGAAACGAACTTTTGGAGTCATGGGTAGGCCCAATGATGCAGAAAATTCTTCTATTGGCAGTCTCATCACATCAAAGACTTCCTTGTCCCGCTGACGAAAAACAGACCTCAAGTAGATGGTAAAAGCCCTTTGAGCTAGATACTGCAAATCAGGATACTTGACTAGTAAAGCTGCCAACAACTCAGAAACTGATTGCAGTCGTTTTGTGTTTGCCTGTTACAAAAATTAAAAAAAAAAAGAAAAAAAGAAGAAGATTAGCAGCAAAATTAGCACACAAATGGCTAATCCAAGCATATTTTTCTTACATGTTAGAACATGAAAGCGCACACCCAGTTGAACAGTTCTGTATAATAATATCAATCAATTACTCCTCATCATCATTGAAAATAAAGATAGAAAATTTTTATATACCTAAAAGGATATGATTAATAGTCTAAGGGGGCGTTTGGTTGGGATTTTGGATTCTAGATTTTGATTCTGATCTTGGATTCTGAAAATCTAGATTCTCATTGCTGATTTTTAGAATCCATAGTCCTGTTTGGATAGATTGGATTCTAGAACTTGGTTATCCCAAATTATTGAGAAATTTTTTATGTATTATAATATAGATAAATAATATAATAAAATAAAATATATGATGATATTATAAATATAATATAATATAATTTATTAAATTACAAATACCATAATATAAAATATTACTCTTATATACCTTTCTATAATAATAAAAATTATATAATATTTCCTATTATAGCATACAAAATACAATGTCTTATATAGTATTATAATCTTTATATAACAATATAATATACTATTATATTATCATATATCATAATAAAACATTAAAATAATTATATACATGTGTATATTATTATATTATATAATAATATTAAATTGTTGTATAATAAAATTTAATATTATATTATATAATTGTGTAGCATTAATATATAATATAAAAATGCTTTAATTTAATATGTAATATTATAAAATACTATAGTGTTATTGTTATTACTATTATTATTATTATACAATATTAGAATTTAATATTAATAATATATTATATTAATATTCTATTATAGTATTATATAATGATGAACTACTATTATATAATATAATAATATTATAATTTAATATTGTATAATATAAAATTTTATATTATATTATTAGTATATAATATATTATTTTTATTAAACTATTATTATTATATAATATAACATAACATAACATAATATATATATATATATATATATATTTATTTATTTATGTTAGCAATTCTAGTAACTGACCACCTAGAATCCTAGAATCACCTTGAAAATGGATTCTGATTTTGGATGGATTCTAACACCAGGTTCTAGAATCCACCCCTAAAATCCGACCCAAAAGCAGCTGTGAGATTCTAAAATCGGATTCTGTCAGAATCCAGAATCTAGAATGCCCACCAAATGCCCCCTAAGAATCAAAGAAAGTCAAAATTCGCATTCTTCACTTATCGGACTTCCCACTAGGAGTGGCAATGGCCAGGGTGACTCGCCCGACCCGATCAGTCCGGCCCTATGTTTAGGCGGGCTTGGGCAAAGTTTTATAGCCCGTGGGCCGATCCGCGCTTAAATTTAAGGCCCGAATGGTGTTTTGGGCCGGGCTCGGGTTTGTGTTTATTTAGTTCGGGCTTGCCCGGCCCGACCAGACGCTTCAAAATACTACAGTCTACAAGTTGTCTTTTCTTTGTTTTTTTATGTAAAATATACATATTGTCAACATGCTCTAATATAGTGCATCGGTTGGAGGCTATTTTTATCTCCAACCAATGTGGGACAATCTCATCTTATACTATTTTTTTTTGGGGGGTAAGATTATACTTTTAATATACTACAAGTACTTGTCAACATGTAATAGTAAGATGATGTTTTCATCCCACATCAGTTGGAGATGAAATAATCTTCCAATTGATGCAATATAAATAGGGGTTTGCAATTACAAGTGTGCTATGCTAATCCTTGGTGGTCTAATGGTTTGAGTTGGTC
>JAUPMG010082492.1:0-12808 GCA_031762675.1 Pachysandra terminalis | reverse complement strand
GTGAAGGGACAGTTTGTAATCAAAATGTTTCTAAGTCAAATAAATACTAATTATATTAATTGCAACTTTAGTGCTGATGTAAGCAGGGTTGAAGTATTAGTAAGAAATGATAGCCTGGAAATTAGTAAAAAGTTCACTTACATTATCTTGGATCAGTTATTCATGTTGGGGACATTAAAGAGCATGATGCACATGGAATTAGAGTTGGATGGCTTAAGTGGAGAAGTGCTTTGAAGTGTTATGTGATTGGCACATTCTATTAAAGTTGAAGGGTAAATTCTATAAAACAACTAGTAGACCAGCTATAATATATGGAGCTAAATGTTGGGCAACTAAGAAGCAACAGATTCATATGATGAGCTGGTCAATATGGTGTTGAGACGATTATGTGGAAAGACATTATAAGGAACAAATGTACCAAAGAGACTAGGAGTAGCTGTGAAGATTGCAAATGTAGACTTGTGGAGGCTCTTGTGATAAGGTGGAATCGAGAATCCAAAAAGGATAGAGGAAGATCGAAAAGGAGTTGGGATGGAGTGTAGAGTTGAAACAGCGGAATCTCCATTACAAGCAGTGCATATCATTAGTTGAGAGGACAGAAGTGTATCACCCAATTGGAGTCCTCTCTAGCAACGATAGATCTGGTCTAGCACACTACGGTACAAACTTACCAGCATCTCACCATGTTCAACAAACAGTTTGGATAGCACTGAAGAACAACTCACAATCTCTATTTAACCTATACTAAAAGGGAGAACCACACTTTTTGGTTCTCCCTTTTCTTCGACTTGCTTAAGAAGACAAAATAGTACCAAACGTCATTTCTTTGGTAGTAATGTAAGATTTATATATATAAAACTTAAACTTCTGAATCCAGTAGATTAGTCACCCTTTCAGTTGCCATTCCTATATAATCTTCTTTTAGAAAGAGTGGTACTTTTTTAATCCATACACATGAAATCCTTCCTTTGCTTGTTTGGCCAGTGAGTCAGCCACTTGGTTTGCCTTTCTGAAAATGTGCTTAGTCTCCACTTCTTCAAATTCTTCTAATGCTTTCTTCTTTTAGATTTTCTATAATGATTCTTGAATCCCCTTTTACGATCAGCTTTTCTGACTCCATTCTTAAGCTCCATTTGAATGCCTTCTGAACATGCTACCATCTCTGAAATTAGTGAGTGCGTTGTACCTATATGCAATGTGAAGCCACACTTGAATCTTCCTAAATGATCTCTACACACAGCTCCTGCTTTTGCTCTTGTTCTTCCACAATTGCCACTAACAGCTCCATCAAAATTGAGCTTGGTGAATCCTTCCCTCGGCCATGTCCATTTGATGAATCTTAGTTCTAAGAAAACATCATAGTCAGCAAAGATAATCTTTTGCAAAACCACTGAAGCCATAATTGTCCTTCATTGTCATTATTTAACCTCACTATTTCTTAAAACTACAAAAATACCTCAAGTGACAAATGCAAATTGATTATATTTGTTTCATTTGAACGAGGCTGCCACCACCGGAATTAGGTACGTTCTTAATTTGAGAAAAAAAGCAAATGCACTTTAATTCATGGCTGATTCTTGATTCTCATGAAAAAGAAATAGTTTGCATTAAAATTATAAACATGCATCTTGCTTTGATATTGGTGATTAGGCGGGCTAATTAAATCCCACTTTACACTTGGCGCTTTCGTAAAAGCGCGTATACACGTTTTTGGGTATAGCCGCACACACTGAATCATTCCATAAAGCTGTAACGGCTGTACAGCCGTCTCTTTCACGTGCCAGCTGTCAGTAGCTACGTACGGTGATTAGATCGTTTGGTGAAAAGGAGATTTTTGAAACGGCTCAGAGATATCTGACCGTTCTTATCACCAAAAAGGCAATTGCTTCTCAAAGAAGCAACCTTTTTGAATTCCAGCTTGTGGGGGAAAGCCACGTGTCCCAAACCCAACAAACACGTTCTTTCCTCCCTTTTGAAATATTCAAAAGATCAAGGACTTATGCTCCCACGACACACTGCCTTCTTGGCACCCGAGGGAATGATTGTCTCCTTCTTCCCTCGACGGACCTTATTTCACTCGAAGGACGTACTTAGGGGTATGATACTCCTACTAGACTCCTCAGATAGTTAAATTCTTATTTAATACTCGAAGTCACATCTATTTGCTCTCTAGAATAGACTTCGAGCGATTTCATTACATACCTTTACGTTTTAAAGGTATTTTTACTTAAAGAAAGATTCTCGGGGGAACTTTCTGTACCTTCTAACCTAGGAGTCATTCTTGGATTACATCCATAGACTTTGAAGGATCACTTTTTATGCTATCTTGAAGGATCGCAAGGCAGGTATATTCCTTCTCATTAAAGAACCCTCGATGGACAACTCCGAGAGACAACCTCGACGGACATATCCAAGGGACAACTTCGACAGACAAATCCGAGGGACCACCTCGACAGAAAGACCCGAGGAACAACCTCGATGGACAGATCCGAGGAATAACTATGACGGACAATTCCGAAGGAGGTCTTTTCAGGCTAACCCCCTCCAGATGGTGAATTCGAAGGAGGTATGTTCCCTCCTGTCACAGGTGAATTCGAAGGAAGAATATTCCTTTCTCCTAAGGCGAATTCCAGGCTAACCACCTTGAGATGGTCAAATCATCAAAGGACTTGTCACCCCTTAAAGACTAAGGATTATGTCCTCCTCGAAGGACACAGACTTCGGTTTACCCCCTCGAATGCAGTCCTTTATGCATCCGACTTACCAACTGGGACTCGAAGACACTTTCATTCACTCTTATGAATTGACTTCAAGTCAGACCTTGGGACTTTCACTTCCAGAAAGTGAAACCCCAGTGGAAAGGGCTTTAGAAGTTGAAACCACACCATCTTCAGACGTATTTCCTGAAGGTTGGTTTCCCACGGACCTCTAAGAACGTCCTCTCACTTCACCTTATAGGAATTCACATATTTACTTCTGATTCTATTTTAAGTAGAAGGCACTCGAATTGGTTACTGTAGCTATGAACCTTAACAGATTTCAAGGTAAACCCCTCACTAGGGACGATTGATCAAGAAAACGAGAGCCCTGATGAGACACTCAACCTCGAGTTCTCTATATGGGTAATTCGAGAATACATTGATCACCCTATAAGGGTAAAGTGGTTCTTGATTTCCGTAGAAGAAAGATAGCCTCCAAAAGGAGTTCTCCTTCGAAACATACGAATTCAGCAAAGTATCTCATACATTGAATTGTTCCCTAAAAAGGTTGTTTGCAACTTGCTATCATTTGTTTTTGTCAATCCAAACCCGCTAAAATACTCGATAGGTTTGAACGAGTTGGCGGATCAGGTTGTATTTTTGTTGTCTCTTTGATGGTTCTCTAGTGGTAATTTCGCAGTATGGTTGGTACGTTGTAGTGACGGTGCCACCGTTGCCGCCAAAAGTGGTGGTGCTAGTGGTGACAGCAATTTGGTGGTGCTATCGTTGTTGGAGGTGATGGTTGTTTTGTCAGTACCAATAGTAGTGGTATTGCCATCAATGTTGGTGGAGATGGTGGTGACGTTATAACTAGAAATGATCATAGTGGTGGCAGTGATGATATGGTAGTAGTACACGTGGTATTCATGTTGTGAGTAATGGTATGCCACCACCAAAAATGATGGTGGTGGCTGTAGTGGTGGTGCACCGCTGCTAGAAGTGATGGTGGCAACGATAATGTGGTGGTGATTAGCATGTTGTGACATTGTGCCACCATTAAGGCGGTGATGGTGTTGTAACCATCGAATGTGGTGGTGATGTCACTAAAGGTTGTGGAGGTGGTTACACATGTTAGTGATGACTTTGATAAAACAAAATAAAAAGAAAGAACTCCATTGATGTTGACTTCACTTAATCTTGATTTTTCGGAAAATGACATACGGGATATTTAAATGTATACTATTTTTCAGAAAATTGTCTCATTTTTGGAAAATGAAATACATTTGGATATAGTTTTACATTGAAACAAACACTTGGTCTCCGTTTGTTTCAATATAAAATAGGATACATAAAACATTTTCAGCAGAAAATGTATTTGAGTGTTTATTTCAATGTAAAATGATATCCACATATATTTAATTTCCAAAAATAAGGCAATTTTTTTGGAAAATGATGTAACTTGCAAAATTCCGCATGTCATTTTCCAGAAAATCAAGATCGAGTGGAGTCAACACTGTTAAAGTTTTTCCTTCTCATTTTGTTATATCAAAGTCATCACCAGCATGTGTAACCACCTATACTACCTTTAATGACATCACCACCACCTTCATTGGTTGCACCATCACCACCACCACCTTTGATGGCGGCACACCGTCACTTATAACATGTACATTACCACCACATTATCGTTGCCACCATCACTTATAACAATGGTGCACCTCCACCACCAACTTGGTGGTTGAACCACCACCACTTTTGGCGGTGGCATACTATTACTTACAACATGAATATCACGTATAACAATGGTACTACTATCATATCATCATTGCCACTGCATCATTTCAAGTGGTAACGTCACCACCATTGATGGTGACACCATTACTGTTAGTGCTAACAAAACAATTATCACCTTCAACAACGATAGCACCATTAAATTGCGGTAACCACTAGCACCACTACGTATCAACCATAACAGCAATATTACCACCAGAGCACTATCAAAGAGACGACAAAATCTAACCCGTTCCGCCGACCCGTTTGAACATATCGGGTATTTTAGTAAGTCCAGATTGATCAAAGATACGACAAAATCCGATCTGGCCCGCCGACTCGTTTGAACCTATCGGGTATTTTACCGAGTTCGGATTGACAAAAATAGATGATAGCGTTTTGCAAGTCATTTTCTATGATTATTTTCATGTACTCCAAACATAAGAAAAGAAAAAAAGAAGAAGTAAAATGTACTGATTTTCTACTATATTGTCTAACTTGCAACCAAACAGCTGAAAAAGTCTATTTTCCTGAAAACATTTTACGCCGAAACAAATGGAGCCTTGGTGTAAATAACATGTAACATCATCTCAATGCTCATTTCCACAAGAAAACAGTCTCAAATGTTCGTGCACGCATTTTAAAGAGGACTTTATCAATGAACCATACAACAGATGGGATAAAAGAAACTTAAAATGAAAACTTACAACCATAACTTATCCCTTGGACTATAAATGACTTCTCTTGGTCTCAACGATTATGATTATCTGAAACTTAGTCTAAACAAAATGGTAAAAAAAAAAAGCATACTCCTGAGACAAATTTTTTAATTCACACCTCCCCTAGTTGCAGTAGTAGTAGATCTTTCTTTCTTTCTTTGTCACATAAGTTGACCATGAATTTTGTTGGAATGGCAAAATGGGATTCGGGTTTCAACCTCAACTATTTGAAAAAATGCATTAGCATTGTTGTTTTATTAGTATTATTATGCAAAAAACTATTTGAGAAGGATTCAGAAAATTAGCTTGACACTGAAATAAGATGTGATAATAAAACATTATGTAAAACTGTTTGCCTACAATTTCATTCTCCTTGGAAAAAGTTTTACATTTGTGAATCTTGATTTACTAATTTTGACGTTATATTAGATTCGAAACTATCTGAAATGCGCTTTTTTCCTTGTACCAATATGTCTAGTTATTGGAGCATGATTTAGAAATGACTTGAGATTAAATTTGAATTTACTTTAAATGTTTAGTAAGCACAAAAATATTGTTGTTTTTAAGTAGAATGCAGATGGTTACTTAACTCAATCTATCCTTCGAATTAGTAGTGAAGAATGAAGATGTATATGTCTTAAGATGATTGGGCAAATTAATTTTGTGATTTGAAATAATGTGGTCCACATGTTTTTGCATGGAAGTGAATCTCTTCCAAAACATTGTTCATCTCTTAAAAAATCTGAATATGGTCTATAATAAGCTATTTAAGAAGTTGTTCTTTGTTTCAGGAAATTTCTGGGGTGTACGTTTTTTGGAGGAAGAGGCAGGACTATCAAATCCTCCTCACTTTCTTATGACGCCAAACTTGCTGAGAAACTTTGGACCAGTTCACATAAGCTATTTCTAGAAGTGCAGGTTGCACCTGAAGCTTCCTAACATCAGCCGGCTTGTTTAGCAATCTACTTATTGTTTGTTAATCTGAACGATATAAAAGGAACTCACAAGAGCCCATTGCAGAGCCAAGGGCAGTAGTAGTACATGGTTACCTAAAAGGTTACAGAGACCCTTATCTGTTTTGTCTATTTTTCATTTTCTAAAATACCCTTTATGTGGTCCATAACCTTGCAAAACAATAGTTTGTATCGATTCGGTCCATCCTAGTATCGATTGTACCAGACTGGTCCATAGCCTTGCAATACAATAGTTTGTTTCACAGGTTGGAACCAAACCGTTGAGGTCCGGTTCCAGTACGGATCAGTACCAACTAGTCCGTAGAACCATGGATGGTGTACTCAACCGGTCGACCCTAACCCGATTTATTGGTTAATACGTATACCAAAGTGGAATTATTAGGGGTGGGGTGGGGTGGGGCGGGTTACCCTTTTAAATCACCCCAACGAAATATTTAGTTTACGTGGGAATTGCAATAAACACTCCCCAAGATGTGAACTATAATTCTCAATAATCGTGGAAACCGGATGTCTTTTTTTCCCACGTGAATGTTAAATCCCATGGGAATTGATCATCCAAACGCAAGAATTGAAATTAACACGGGCCAAATCTAATTCTCACCCCAGAATTCCTGCGATCTAAACAGATCCTCGAGGAACTTGTGTTCTAAAACCTGAATTGAACCAGATGGTTGGACTGTTGGGCTGAACTTACTGTAGCTTAGCTGATCCAGTGTGAACTCGGTGGTTGAACCATGCCCAACTCAAACTTTTTTTTTTTCCCTGATTTATTTAAGAGTCATTGTCTCGGCATCAGTCAAGTAGAGATGGGCTGACCCGGTCCTTGAACCCGCCTGCCTGCCGAGTCCCGACTGACTTCAATTTTTTTAACTATTTTCAAATTCCACCTCATTGGATGGGACTGGAAACATCTGGGAATTCTAATTGTATAATCGTTCCAAAGCAAATACCAGAGGACTTCTAATTTCATCCCAACTGGGACTTCTAATTATAGAACCCGAAGGATCCTATGAGAATATATTGCTTGAAAAGAAGAAAGAAACCTCTCCAATCTTAGAATTTTTGTTAGCATCTACTGTGAAGTAAAGGTTCAAAGAACACTAAGATGACAAAGACGAAAAGTACAAGGAAGAGCTCATCACGCTCTGACAGAGAGATCAAAATTTGTAAGAAGAAAAGGGAAGAAAGACCTTGGTCTGATCTTCCTAATGAACTTCTACGTCTCATAGCAAGACAATGTTCCTTCGCAGATCAAGTACGCTTGCGTGGAGTCTGCAAGAGTTGGCAATCGATCAGTGGGGTACAACCTGCCAAGCAACTCCCATGGCTAATGGCCTTCAATACTAATTCGTGTAATCTCTTTGATCCGAGTTCAAAGAAAACCCACTTCATTACCATGAAGAGAAACCTCAACAGAGAGGTGCAAGTCTGTGCTTCCAAGTACGGATGGTTGCTATTGTCTGAAGTCCACTTTTGTAAAGAAACTACTTTCTTCTTCCTCTACAATCCCTTCATCAACAAGGTGATTGAGCTACCCGGCTTGAACATCAATAGCTTCATTAGAATTGCCAATGCCTCGTTTTCTTCTGATGACCCAACTTCCTCTGACTGTGTATTCTTCGTCTTCTTTCGGTCTTTTTTTGACCGTAACAAAACTTTCATCAACACATGTCGTCCTGGAGACAAGACATGGACCAAACATACCTTTAATGGATACTTTGGACCTATTTGTAACGTGGCTTATTCACAAGGATTGTTCTATTGTGTTAATGGTTGCGGAAAAGTTGGGACTTTTAATGCTGATCGATCGGATTGGCATGTGCACAACATACCAGAACCTGTTCTTCCAGACTACCGATTTACTTCTTACTTGGTTGAGTCGGATGGAGAGATCTTAATGGTTGTTTTGAGTAGTCGAGGTGTTTGGACAAGAATTTTTATGCTTGATCGAGGCTCGAAAACGATGGATTGGATCCAGGTTGAAGATATAGGAGATCGAGTACTATTTCTTGGAGATGCGTCGCTTTCGGTTTCAGCTCCAGTTGTTATGCCAAGAAATATAGGAGCAATCGGTAAGATATATTACTTTTCTGAAAGTGATGAGATTCGTGTGATCTATTCTACAAAGGATAGTAGCAGAGGTTATTCATGTTCTAAACATCACGGATCGCTCGCCAAGGAGAAATATCTCAAAAAAATTTGGATTCAACATCCTCACCAGTAGCAATCTAGTAGGGTTCTTGGTAAGGTTAATTTGCTGTTTTAATTTATGCAATCTTTATTCATCTAGTTAAAGAAAATAACAGTTTCTTAGCTTCTTAATTTGTTTCTGATATTCAGTTTCAATATAGTACATATTAGCTACAGGTTGCCATATTTCCCTTTTATGGCTACTTTTTTTTTTAATGAATCAAGTGAATCTCATTCTGATGGGGATGAGTCGAATCTCCTCATCACATGATTCGATGAAATATCTTGGTTATATGTGGAATCGGTAGGTACATGTATGAATCAAGTGAATCTCGTTCTGATGGGCATAATTCAATAAAAGCAATGCAATTAGGGTCGGTCTTGAAACAATTCATTGTATCAGCTTTATATTATTCTTCAGTGCAGAGAAACCCATCTCTGAGAAGAAAGAGAAGCTCTTCAGTCTTTAAAGGTTGACGCAATTTGATTGTACCCACCCAATTTTCTGATTCACTTTATCATACGCAACCAGTAGTCCACGTAATGAAATATCTGTGAAAGAGGGATTAGATTCTGCAATAGATCATTTCATCATGGAATGAAAGAATGCATCAATCTTAAAAGCAGTAACCCAGTTTTTGTAAGATGATAAGAAAGCCAAGTATGATAAGTTGTGCACATACACATGTGGAGACCAATAGAATAAGGAGGTGCAGGAGGGCTTGGAGGAACAAACATGGCTTTCAAGCCATTGGCCTTGGGAGGCCTAGGAGCATAACGGCGCTTAACCAGAAATCTCCTACCAGACCAAACTATTGCTAATTCTCTGTTAATAAGCACTTCACTTCCTATACTCTCACAGTTAAAAAATAAGCTTTTCCCTTCCTATACTCTCACAGTTACTAAGAACCCTACAACTGGAGATTTCACATCAATTCAAGTTGCTATCAAGCAAACTAAAAGTGTGTTTGGGAGAGAAGAAAGCTTCTCTCATTAATCTCAATCATGGAAAGTTACAGGATTCACCTATAAATAGTAAACGAACTAACAGAATTAGTTACAAAGTAAACTAACTAACTAACAGAATTAGTTACAAAGTCAGCTAAGTGACAAGACTAATAACAACAAAGTAAACTGATACGAAGCTAATTAGTTACATTACGTAATACTCCCCCTCAAGATGGACTGTGAATGTCTTTTACAGCCATCTAGTGGAAACAATAAAGGAGAAGGTAAGGCCTTGGTGAAAACATTTGCTAGTTGATATTTAGATCGAATTGGCATGAGCTTGATGAAGCCTTTGGTGACTTTATCATGGATGAAATGGCAATCGATCTCTATGTGTTTAGTCCTCTCATGAAAGATTAGATTTGAAGCAATTTGAACAGCAGCCTGATTGTCACAAAAGAGAAGTACTGGAGAGGAAACATCAACCTGAAAATTCTTGGTGTATCCAAACCAACTCACTAGCAGGGGAAGCTAAAGCTTTGTACTTTGCTTCAGCAGAGGATCTTGAAACTGTAGTCTGCTTCTTAGCCTTCCAAGAGACCAAAGAATCACCAATGAATATACAAAAACCAGTAACAGACTTCCTGGTATCCAAACAAGATCCCCAATCATCATCAGAGAAAGCCTTCAATTGAAGAGAAGAGGATGAAGAGAAAAACAGTCCTTGACCAGGATTGGACTTAAGATATCTGAGAAGATAATGAGCAGCTTGTAGATGAGGCAAACGAGGGTGAGCCAAAAATTGACTTAGTTTGTGAACAACAAAAGTAATATTAGGCCTGGAGAGAGTGGGATAAAGAAGACGACCAATGAGACGCCTATACTGAGAAACATCAATGAGGAGTTCACCATCATTAGTATTAAGCTGAAGTTTAGGATCCATTGGAATATTTGCTGGCCTACAAGCAAGGTGTCCTGTGTCTTCCAGTAGCTGAAGCGTATAATGTCTCTGAGATAGAACAAGTCCCTTAGCAGATTTAGCAATCTCAAGACCAAGGAAATATTTCAAACATCCCAAGTCTCGGAGTTTAAATTGACTGTGAAGGAAAAATTTTAGAGAGTCTAATTTTCGAATTTGGACCAGTGATGATGATATCATCAACGTAGACTAACAAGGCAACAAAAGAAGACCCTGAACCTTTGGTAACCAAGGAATAATCAGATTTTGATTGAGTGAAACCAAACTGAACAAGGGCGTGAGAAAATTTTGAATACCATTGTCTTGATGCTTGCTTGAGTCCATAGATGGATTTATGAAGTATACAAACTAATTTTTTGCCCCGTTTAAGGTTCTCCCCCTTATGACAATAACCAAGAGGAAGATCCATGTAGACGTCTTCAAACAAGTCCCCATTAAGAAAAGCATTGTTCACATCAAACTGAACCAAATGCCAATTTTGATTTGTGGCAAGAGCCAACAAGACTTTGACAGTAACCAACTTAGCTACAGGAGAAAAAGTTTCAATGAAATCAAGTCCCTCTTGTTGAGTATAGCCCTTAGCAACCAACCGAGCTTTGTGGCGTTCTATAGACCCATCAGACTTGTATTTGATCTTGTAAATCCATTTACAACCAATGGAATGTTTTCCTTTTGGTAATGGAAGAACTGACCAAGTGTTGTTGTATTCCATAGCATCTAATTCAGCTTTCATAGCATCTCTCCATTGTGGAAATTTAACAGTCTAGTGATAAAACTGAGGTTCGTATTGAGAAGAGACATTTAGAACAAAGTTCTTGTGGGAGGAAGATAGGGAACTATAGGACAAGTAATTGGACAAAGGATATGCAGCATCACAAGTAGGCAAGTCTTTATGAGACAACAGATTGCAGTGAAAATCCTTGAGATGGGGAGGAGGTTTAATGACCCTTGAAGACTTTCGAAGAGGAACTTCAGCAGGAGAAGAATCACGGGCTGACAAACCAGGAACAAAAGATTCTTCAGGCTGACTAGTGGCAGAAGTGTCCTGAAGATTGGTCTGAGTAGGAACCTCGAGAGAAGAAATAGGCAAGACGAGGTCAAGGAATGGATCAACTAGCTCATCTGAAGTACCCACAGGGGGGAAAGGAAAGATTTCCTCGTGAAAAACAACATCTCTGGAGATAAAAATATGCTTGGATTGATCGTCATACAATTCGTATCCTTTTATGCCAGGAGGATAACCAAGTAAAACACAAACCCGAGATCTAGGTTGGAACTTGGTTCTATGCGCAGCTAGGGTTGAAGCAAAAGCTAAACACCCAAAAACTCTGAAAGATGAGTAATCCATAGTAGTTTTGTGAAGAGCCTCATAAGGAGTTATATGGTTAAGTAATGGAGAAGGTGTCCGATTGATGAGAAAAGTGGCAGTGAGAATGCATTCACTCCAAAACTGAATAGGAACTCTGGAATGAAAGTATAACGCTCGAGCAACATTAAGCAAATGTTGGTGTTTTCTTTCCACAACCGAGTTCTGTTGTGGTGTGTCCACACAAGAGAACTGATGCAATACTCCTTTGTCATTAAAGAAATCAGTAAAAGCTAACTCACAAGCATTATCAGATCTAAAAACTTTTATTTTGGCATTAAACTGAGTAGCTACCAAATTGAAGAACTTGGGAATAACAACATTAACATCATATTTCTGCTTGAGTAAAAATATCCATGTAAAACGAGTGCAATCATCCACCAAACTAAAAAACAAATCTATGTCCAGGATGAAAAGTAACATGATAAGGCCCCCAAATGTCACAATGAACCAAATCAAAAGGAAATTGCGACATATGATTATGAGAATCAAAAGACAACCTTCTTTGTTTAGCTAAAGGGCAGATGTAACTACGAACAATTTTATTTTATCTTGAAGTATTGCAATGTAGCTGATTTTTCAAGCTATCCAACCTTTTGAAAGATAAGTGGTCAAGACGATTATGCTAGATCTGAGCAGAAACACTATTTACAAAATATGTAGAGATAGAATCCAATATGGCAGCATCAAGAACATAAAGATCTTCAAACCTTTCACCCTTGCCAATCATCCTCTTGCTGCTGAGTTCCTGAATAATGAAGCAGTCAGGAAGGAAATTGATTGTCAGTTGGGAACCATTAGAAGAGCACTGACAGAGAGCAAGTTAAACTTGAACTGAGGGACAAACAAGACATCCTTGAGAAGTATTGTAGAACTTAGCCTAACATCACCACTGAAATTGACAGGAATACGAGTGTGATTTGGCAAAGTAACAGTTGAATTCTGTATAGATCTCATAGAAATAAAGGCAGCATCATTTGAACAAATATGCCTCGTAGTACCCGAATCAAGTATCCAAAACTGAGGATAGGATTCAAGGAAACTGAGAAACATATACCTGTAGTATAAGAAACAACTGGAACATCCTGTTGATCAGTAGTTGCTCTGATAGAATTGGTGAAATGACTGGAAAGCATGGACATTAGTTGCTGATATTGGTTGGT
>JAUPMG010082481.1:0-12809 GCA_031762675.1 Pachysandra terminalis | reverse complement strand
ATCTAAAGGTTAGAATTTAACTAATCTAATTTAATGGCTAGGATCTAATAAAGAATTAAAACTAATCCTAAACTAATTAGGAATAAGATAAGAAGGATTCTAATCTAAATAGGACTAAGCTAGATAGGAACTCAACTAAGATTAGAATACTTAAAAATCAAGGGCTGAGATTACGTAGGAACTTACTAATCTAATCTAAGGGTAGAGAACTAATCCTAAATCCAAAACTAGATAGAATTCCTAGATTAATACAAACTAAAAACTAAAAACTATATAAGAACACTAGTTGGTCGTACGGAACACAATTCAAAAAGAGAGAGAGAGAGAGAGAGAGAGAGAGAGAGAGAGAGAGAGAGGTACACCAGCTCTAAGACTTGGAGAAGCCAAGGAATTGCAGAAGATCAAGCTTGAAGAGGAAGAAGAAGCAACAACATTAACAACTTGAGGTAAGTATTCAAGTAAAACTTTATTATCGATATGAATTAGGTACATATGTCATATTCCTTGAGTATGACATAGCATACCTACTACAATTCTCTTTCTTCTATTCTTTCATGAAACGTGATAAACTATATTATTTTTCTGGGTTTGAATACCATGCTATAATTGAGGTTAGCTAAGTATGATAATTATAATTTAGTTTTATTGGTTTTGATCGGAATTCAAATCCATGAGGGGTGTTTTGATAAAGTATTGATTAAAATAATTCATATATGTATTTTTCCAGTTTTCTGGGCAATCCTATGAGATTGGTAGACCATCGATATACTGTTGGGATGGTGACTAGTTTTCTGGGTTGTGTTCGGTAGACTCTCGGTATACCGAGAGGGTGCCGATCACCAAATACCATCTAAAGTTTGATTTTTGGATTTTCCTGTTCGTTAGGAACACGTCAAAACAAATTTGAGATTCCAATAAGTATACAAAAAGTTATGGCCAATGTACTAAACATACGTCAAAACTGAAAACACTGAAAAGTGCTCACTGCCTAGTGTGCTGAGGGGGATCGGTATACCGTGAGTCTACCGAACTCCCCAGCACCAGGTCAATTTGGCAGCCTCAGGATAGACTTGGGGTATATCGAAAAAATTGAAGTTGCTTCGATTGATTTGAAACTTTACATGCGTGTTTAACATGACTATTTGAGACTGAATGTGGTGTTAGAATTGAATTTGATGAATATTTTGCATAAAGTACTTGTTGAGGGGACTTGGGCCATGTCTGCCAACACGTGATATTTTGAATTGAGTTTTTATCATATTTAAGCATGTTATGATCATATTCCACTGACTTTATTACACTTGCTCACATACACAAATTGTTTGGTTAGTTAATGCGCACAAATCACTTTGCACGACATATGCTTATAGAAATGACCTTGGATTTGGTCTAATGCCTTGACTTAACCCTATAATTTCATATTGCTGGAGTTTATGGATATAATGAGTGTTATTATAATGTGGAAATTATAATATTGGTGAGGAAGTTCCGGATAGACTGATTTGCATGTGTTGAGGGAGTCACTCTCCCAACAGACCAACCTTTATTTCTGTCTTGTTGGACAGATAACCGAGTGAAATTCTGTTAGTAGATCGATTAATGTATGGTTCACAAAGGAAGTTCTAGGTGATGCCTTGGGATTTGTCCCTATAATCGGAAATGAGTGAGGAAATTGTGCCCTCTAGGTCAGAGCACCTAGAAACTATGATGCACACATAGAATAGTCCATTATTTCAGTTTTGTATAAAGGGATGAATTCACATTGGTGGGACATCTTGGTTATTGGATTTGATTGAGTGTGGAACATACACTAATCGAATGCCAAACAGCATGCATATTGCATTTCATATGATTGTATTTAGATCACGTGTGGTGATTATATTTGTTTAGGTGCACAATATGCATTGCATTCATTAATAATTGAATCAAAATATTGCATTGCACATCACAATATATCGCATTGTTTTGCAAATCATACCGCATATACTAATATTCTGTTTTTGTCTATGGAATACAATTGAAGAGGGGAATTGTCCCTACTTCAATCTTAAATACTGTTGGACTTGTTTATTTACTAAGCTAAGTGTAGTTTACGCTTTCTAAGCAATATATTTCAGGACCTATAGATGATGGACATCAGAACTATGATGATCAAGACGGAAGCCAAGGCTATGATGAAGACATTAGTTATAATGAGGACTTTGTTTGATGATTTTAGTAGAATTTGTAATAGGATCAGTTGGTTTTATGTTTTTAATAACTTAGTATCATTTGGATCAGATTTGAGTAGTTTATAGGGTTTTGATTAGAACATGAGACTTGGAATATTTTATTTTATTTCTGTTGTT
This sequence comes from Pachysandra terminalis, assembly GCA_031762675.1. NCBI lineage: Eukaryota > Viridiplantae > Streptophyta > Magnoliopsida > Buxales > Buxaceae > Pachysandra > Pachysandra terminalis. The sequence continues at coordinate 10,461 of JAUPMG010082481.1, read as the reverse complement.
ATGACTGTTTTGGTTCATATTATTTTAATGATATTATTTTTCAGAAATTATTTTATAATTATCTTAATTGATTTAAAGGTTTGGTAATAAATATTGCTTATCCACTCCCATAGGGATATGGGGTGAGGGTTACACCTTAAATTTGGGGACTTCATTGTGATCTCTAGGTTTGGGATGTGACACAAAGCTCATCTAAAATATACTAATTTTTCTTATTTATTTGGTGTTTCATTTCTTCACCTTAAAGAACCAATATATTTCAACCAAAAAGTATAGAACAACGACAACAAACAACAGCAAAAACAACAAAAAGCCTAATCCCAAGTAATTGGAGTCGACAACATGAATCCTATTCATCCATCCCAATCAACCAAAATGTATAAAAGAACACGAAATTTTAGATCTTGTATCTAGTTTGTAAATCAATTCATCTTGCATCTTAAAGATCATTCCATTTTCTTTGTTTTAGAAAATTTTTCTTTTTCATTTGATTTAATGGTAAACATGACAAAATATCTAGGAAATTTTTTTTGCTCTTCCTGAGCGCAAAAATGCCTAAGGTTAGATCTGTTGCCAATTTGCCCCTCATGGGACCCTGTTTTGACGGAATATACACCGGGTTACAGTCCTCATGGTCTTTTATTTGATTTAATAGTAAACATGTTAGAATATCAAGTAAAGTTCCATTTTAATTAGGATAGGATCTCTAAAATCTATTTTTCCCTCTCATGACCTACGGGTCAAGGGACAGTCTCAGGTAGATAGTTTCTATGGGGTGTAGGCCTCCCAAAGGTAGAGCTAAAGTAAAGGTCATTCCCCCGAGGGATCTTTAGAATTACCGCTACATAGCTCAAGGGTCTTATGTTACCATTTTGACTATTATCATATCAACTCAACAGTTCCAAGCAAACATGTTGTTGACTAAGTTTAAGCTTATGATAGAGCATAGTACAACTGATACTTTCACATTATCTGTTTTGAGGTTTAGTACCTCAAGATTTAACTAGGATACACTGAAATTTGATTTTCTTTACTTGATAATTCCAACTAATTGATATTCCGCTATTTTGTAGACTGCTTGTACTTTTCATTCTCTGCGTGCTTATTATTTTCTGCATTTTGTATTTTCTTTTGTTTAGGGATGGCCAGTGTCCTGAGTACAGTGGCGAGGAACAAGCTATTTGTGCTGTTGGCCTTGCCAATTCTATGCCTGGTATATTTATCGAAGCCATCCAATATCTTCTAATCATAGCAACTCCTGTTAAGGTAGGAATGCTTTTTCTTAAGCTTCCCCCCCTCCATTTTTTCTCATTTTTTTTACATGTCTTCTTATTTTGATGTCTACCAAGTGTTATTAACTTGCATTCTGTAATCTTTAAATTCTATTGAACTGTAAGTCATGTCATAATTATAATTGCTACTTTCCATTTTCTTTGTTGCTTTTCTAGTTTTTTTTTCTTCTTTTTCTTAATGTTTTATTCTATCCACGGTTTAATATATTTTATCTTATCCATCCATACGGTTGATATGTATCTTGTAGCCACTGTGTGCACGATACACATGTATTTTAGGATAAGTTAATTTTTAGACTATATCAGTTGATTCATGTAATATATCAATTGCAGTGTTTTCGATGTCGCCTTTTTGGGGGTAAAATATAAGTGCAAATCGATTTTACCATGATCAAGCGACATCGAGGTAAAAATCAAATTAAACACTTAATTATAACACTTGCCGAGCGACATTTCGACTTTAAAAGGCGGAAGATGCTCGACATTTCCCCATTTCGAGCAGATTTTCCCTTATTCTCTCCCTCTCTTTGCATTTTCACCTTTTGTAGCTTGAATAGCAAGTTTTTTGCTCAGATTTGCGTGCCAAACACAAATCTAACATCATCTACGCAAGCTCTAGGCTGTTTTGAACACTTTCACCGGCAAAAGTAAGGTAAAAATGAATTTTATCAGTTGTCCTCATGTTTTTGATCAAATAGTGTAGATTAAATATTGGTTATGTAATGACACCCGATCCATAGATGGGTGTCATTACTTTTCTTTTTCTCAGAATATTTATATTTATTTAGGTCAAAAATAAATAACATATATATAAAATATCAAATAAGGTGATATATATGTAATAAATAGTAGAATGCAATTGTCCTAAGATTTTACAGATTATGTAAAAGAAATAAACTATGATTTATTTTTGAAATTATTTAACTAGTTTATTATTAAAACAAATAGGAAAATTGAAAAAATTGTAGAAAAAGTTAGAATATTGGATTATTGAAACTTAATAATTTAGGGTCTGAAATTAACTGTGATTTATCATTGATATTATTTAATTAGTGTAACTAATATTAAAAAATAAAAACAATTAAGGAAAAATGAAAAAAATTGAAAAATGTACAAAAATATAGAAAAAACAGTAGAATATTGGATTACTAAAACTTAGGAATTATTTTATGAAATGGATACTTCCTAAGTATGCTTTAAGTATATAATTTAAATAAAAAATTGAAAAATTAAAGACAAATTGAAAAAAGTTGTAAAAAATATAAAATGTAGAGAATTCGATTATTGTAATTCTTGAGTTCTTATGACTTTTCTATATTGTATTTACTATAGGTTCATCTGAGATGGCAAGGAGTGGGCCAGAGATAGGATGACAACATGGGATTATGTATGAGAATGACAAGAACAAATCCCAATGCAACTATTGAGACCCGATTATGAAGAGTGGTGGGGTAACAAGATTGAAACAAAACTTTGCACACGGTTACAAAAATGTGACTAATTGTCACAAGTTGCCTCCTGAGGTGAATAAGCAGATGGTGGATCATTTGAAGGCTGGTGGGACATTGAGAAAAGATAAGAACGAAAATAAGGAGAGTGCTAGACAGAAAGTGAAGCAACCATTCGTCCTATAGTGGATGATGATGATGACGGCATTATGTATTCACTTGATGTCATTGCTAAGCAGAAGAGACTATAGTATGATGCTGCATACCGGTCATCCATCCAACGTGAGCATGAGAGGAGAGAGGAGGAGAGATAGAGAGCTTCTGGGCAAGGCCGTCTGGGGCCTGGACATCTGGTCCAGGAGAAGGTGCTGCAGGTAGATCGGAAGATGGAGCATAGGCATTCCAATGCAGTCAGAATGTTAGGATGCCTGATCCGCCCTTAGACCCGTCTCTTTATAAATCATCTGATTCAAGGCAGAAGTGCCTTAAGGATATTTGGAGCGGGGGAAATGTGAGATATAAGATGGGTAAGTTTATCTCCAAATTCTTTATATCTGCCTCACCACATTTTAAGAATATGGTAGATATTATACAGAAGTTTGGGAGATGAGTGTTGCCCCCACCCACGAGAGATTTTGGGGAAATACCTAGACCAAGAGGAGGCAAAGATCAAAGTTTATATTGATAGTTTGAGGCCTCACTGGGAGGAGTATGACATCACCATCATGTGTGATTGGTGGACTGGCCCCACGGAGCTGTCAATTATTAGCTTCATGGTATACTGCAAAGGATGAGCCGTATTCCTTAAATATGTAGACGCCTTCGATAAGATTAAGGATGCGGCTTACATCATGAGGTTGTTGACATATGTGATAAAAGAGGTGGGGCCGAAAAATGATATAGACTATGACGAACAATGGTAGTGTCTTTGTAAAGGCAGGGAAGACATTGATGGATAAATACAACCTCTACTGGACATCATGTGTTGCGCATTGCATCGACTTGGTGCTAGAGCCCATTGCTGCTAGGCAGAGTGTCTTTTGTGTTTTTAATGATGCATGGACCATCACAAACTTCATCTACAATCATACATTTGTACTGGCCAAGATGAGAGAGGCATGTCGGGGGGACATAGTTAGACCGGATAGAACTCGATTTGCGACGAACTACATTGCATTAGAGAGCATCCTTCGTCATAAAGCTGGGTTGAGGGTTTTTTTTACTAGTGCTGATTAGGTTGCTTGTTGAGAGAGTAGATCCACAATGGGTAGGAGATTGAGGACATTTTTCTGAACGGACCTTTTGCCAAAGAGGTCTATGACTTGGTGAGTCTCCTGGATCCCATATATCGAGTTTTATAGAGTGTTGATATTGATGTTTATCCTACAATAGGATCTGTAAATGAGTTGATGCGGCTTATGAAGGTGCAGATTAAAGCCGCTAGCCCGAGGTCTTATAAATGGGTTCACAACGTCATCGACAACCGGGTACAGGAAACTTGTCCGCGTGCTTCATAAGGATGGTAAGTGCTTTGTTTCTGTGTTTGTTTGATGCTTTTTTTATTGATAACTTATGAATATATTTGTTCTTTTATTCAAAATTGTATTATTTGAATCTTAAATACCATTACAGCCACAAACTTGGATCGAATGATGACTTATTGCAGGTTGTACACGAGGTGTACACAAAATTGGACCCCAAGTCTAAAACAAAAGGGCTGTTCGGAAATGAGGTTTTTACCAAGACACTTGATTTTGTTTTTTTTAGTTTTCAGCTTAATAGGGGTTCTAACTCGTGTTGTATGTTGTAGTTGATTATGTTGGTTCATTCGGCTTAGATGACGTCATTGCTGCAAGGAAGAAGATGATGCCATCTAAGTTTTAGTTAATATGGATCATATTATTGTAAGTTTTAGTATTTACAATTAATTTAAATAACAAACAATCTTTTTAATTAGATAGTGTAGATGATAAAAATGACATTGGCAGATGTCACAATGATTGACTGACACATGGCAGGGTCATGAACCATACCTCAAATGATGCCTATCACGCCTATCCAGAAAAGCTAATTACAAACGCAATGATACCCTTGGCGGCGCCACAAAAAGGGTGTTATCACATCACGAGGCATCTCGTTGAAGCACGCCTTTATTAAAAGACATTGTGCTACTACAATGCTCATTTAGATCATACGAGTCATGGGATAACCACCACGTCTTCAACTGCTCTTTTATCCGAACATAGGTAAATGAATACAAAAATTTCTGATCTTATTCTCTCTATACAAAACAAACCAATACTTCATCTTCTCGCCTAAAGGGAAAGACAACCTTTGACAACGAAAGAGGGAAAGTCAGCCCTCACCAATTTACATCTAGAGGGAAAGATGACCCTCGATGACATAAATGGAAAGATAGCCTTCATCTTCTCACCTCTGGGGAAAGACAACCCTTGATAGTGAGAGAGAAAAACAACCCTCACCAACTTACGTCTAGAGGGAATAACAGCCCTCGACGACGTAGAAGGAAAGACAACCTTCATCTTCTCGCCTAAAGGGAAAGACAACCCTTGACAACGAGAGAGGGAAAGACAACCCTCACCAATTTACGTCTAGAGGGAAAGACAACCCTCGACGATGTAGAAGGAAATACAACCTTCATCTTCTAGCCTAAGGGGAAAGACAGTCCTTGACAGCGAGAAAGGGAAAGACAACCTCACCAACTTACGTTTAGAGGGAAGGACAACCCTCAACGACGTAGAAGGAAAGACAACCTTCGTTTTTCACTCATTTTGTTCTTGCAATTAGGAGAGACGGCTCGTGATGAGGCCAGGGGGTCAGATAACCCTCGCCAACGCCTAATAGGGCTCCATAAGCGTGATTTACGTTTTGTCTAAGCTTATGGGGAACTTAGAAATGTAAGGATAGGAGCATAGTGGAAAGGATCGGACTATCCAACTCGGGATCGGACCGGGATGATCCCCGAGTTGAATCCGATACAAAATTTAACCGTACTGACTTGACTCGGTCCGATCCCTATACGGATTGGGCGATCCAACTCGGGATCGACGAGTCGGACCGAGTTGAGTTTTTGAAATTTTTTTTTATTAAATTTGGATCGTCCCAATCCCGTCCGATCCCCGAGTTGAGTCCGAGTTCAAACACTATGTATAGGAGGGCGTGAGGCCCGCCAGCCTTAAGTCGTGCTATGAGTTAGATCCACTTCGTGCTTAAGCAATGGCAAAGTTGTAATTTATTAACATGACTTTTGATTGGTCCACCTAAGGGACGGAAGTAATTACATTGATTACTCCGGGTTAACGTTTTAACGCCGTTGAAAAAGGCCTGACGGATTCTCAATTGACGTTATCTCTCTCATGCATGCTATAGATAGCAGCGCATTTCTCGAAAAACAGGACGGAGAATTAATGTGAGAGACTCCTAAAAACGTAGCTCTTAAGTGTGTTCACGAAATCCTAACACCTGACTCATTACTTCCTTCCATTTGACTTAACCAACTTTGTGCTGATAGTCATTAGATTTTACTCCTTTTTATTTCTTCAAGTCGGGGTACGGTTAATCATCAATTTAGGCCTCCGTCGAATCAGTCATCCTACCGTTGGAGACCCTTCTACAAAAGAACCCTATACATTTTGGCGACTCTATTGGTGAAAGTCTCTCACGTATTGATTCACAACAAATGAATGACTAAACCAAAGGGTAAGATGAAAGGCGTAGCGCAAGCCTCAGGGTCATCTCTTCAAATTTTTAATGAGGAACGTGAGGAAGATTTACCAGACAATTTACATGAGGTGGATGGCGAAGAAGAGTTGGAGGAATTACCCGATGATCGTGATGATCAAATGGAGATGATGTGGATACAAGTAGACAAAATGGAGGGAACACAATAAAAAATGATGGATTTACTATAGCCATTTCCCTATGCCGCTAGCTGAGCCAAATGTGGAAAGAGTACCCGTAGTGCCCACCACAGGAACCGCCAACACTCCAATAAGCACTTCCCAACCCAAATCCAAAGGAAACAACGGATTTGTAACTCGAGAGGAAATTACTAGTCTCTTGCATTAACAACAAGTCAAACCTACCGAGTTCAGCATTGACACTCGACCCCCATATCCATTAGCTATAATGAAGAAACCTTATCATGTGGGGTATGTGGTTCCTCCGTTAATGCCGCAGTACAATTGGCGAATGGGCAATGCGAAAGAGCATGTTAGCAAGTTCACAGGAGCGATGGGAGCATGTGCTAGGGATGATGAGCTGAAGATGAGAGAATTTTCCAGGTTTCTCACGGATCGTGCCTACACCTGGTATGATAATCTACCTCATGAGTCTAATCTTAATTGGGATGATATGAAGGTAGCATTCTTATGCAAGTTTTTTTATTGTCGAGGAACGCATAATCCTTATGGACTTGGGAAGGGAGAGACAAAAATCTGACGACGGACTAGAGGTATATGTCAAGCGATTCCGCGATCTCGCTACTGATTACCGACAAAGTGTCACGGAAAGGAGACTTGTACTACAGTGTGTTGATGGGATGCTGAAAGATTACCGCCTTGTACTGGAGAATCTAGAGATTGACACATTTACTCGCCTTTATGAATTGGCAAAGTGTTCCGGACGTACCACGGGCCTCAAAGGTGACGTTGCTTGGAAGGTTAGAGGGAAGTCCACTTCTCAAGCAATGATGATAGAAAATAAGAAATGTCTTAAGGAAGAGATTGATGAAGTTGGAAGCCAGAAGAGGAGCTATCGACCTGCTCCTCCGCTCCCTTGTAGCGTCAAAGAGGCGCTGATCATTTTGAAGCAGTGGATAAAGGATGGATTGGTGACCCTGCCTACGCCGAGATTCCCTCCAACATAAAATGATAGAAAGGAAGATAATTTTTGCCAATACCATTGTTATGTGGGGCACAAGACGATGGATTTTATATCACTAAGAAAATTGTTTCAAGACAAGATCAAGAACATGCAACTGGAGCTTTCAGGATCTGCGTCAGTACATGAGGATCCTTTGCCTAATCATGGCAAGGCGGCTGTTACCGCCATCACTCATAGGGATGCCATGGACGCCATAATGGAACCTGATGATGTCCAACAGCCCGACGTGATGGTTCTATACGATGAAGATAAAGGACGTCTACATCAGCGTTTAGGGACTAACGCCAAAGTTGAAAGATTTTATGATGATATGGGATTTAGCATTCTTGCTCGAAAGGAGACGACAAATGCTCGTCTCCGTCACCGCCAAGATCGGAGAGCAGTGCTTCACTATAAGCACCGGCGCTAAGAAATTTTGCCTAGAAGTAGTCGGGACTATCACCTTCTCTGATGAGGACGTGTTAGCTGATTGCCCTGGTCATAACATGCCTTTTTATGTTCCTACCACTTTTAACAATGTTGAGATAAAGTGGGCTCTGATTGATCCCGGGTCATCAATTAATGTTTTGCACTTCAAAACTTTACATGCAACAGCTATCCCTTCCAAGAGGATGATAAGACAGCCGATGGAGGTGGTGTCTGTCAATAATGAATCCTGCAAGACAATGGGGCACATCACTATCGACTTGGCCGTGGTGGCTATTCGAGCCCCGACCAAATTTCATTATGTAGATGCAGACTTTTCATATCATGTGCTCTTAGGACGACCATGGCTTCATCGGAAAAAGGCTGTTCCATCCACTTATAACCAATGCTTGAAAACTAGGTGTTGCGGCAAGAAAATTAAAGGCCACCATTGATGCCTTTGACAGAAATGAAATCCATAACGCTGAGGTTGTCTTTTTCGATGAAATAGCGGCTGATGGTGAGACCCAATTGGCTTTAGTGAGAGGGAAATCTCTGCCCAAATGGGAAGACTTGGTGGTCGGAAAGGAGAATCCTCGCGTAAGAGGAGAAATAAGAAGGATAAAGAAGAGCAAGAGGCGAAATGCGTAAGGGTACATCGGGAGGATGAAAGTTTCTTTTACCGCTTTTGACGGCGTGAGGATTCAAGCGGGGAACAACCTGTGACGACTCCAAAACCTGATACAGTCCCCATCACGCCATCATGTTTCTCTGTGGAGGAACTTTGGACAAATCCAGCTGAGGCCCTAGAAATAGAAATTTTACAAGATGGGTCGAAGTCAGTGGCCGAGGAAATGGAGGAAGTCATTTTTGCCAATGAAGGAGGTGCTACCTAGAACATCCTCATTAGCAAGGGATTAAGCATAGACGAGAAGGCGGACTTGTTGGCACTCTTGCGTGAATACAGGGATGTTTTCGCATGGGAATATTCGGAAATGCCGGGATTGGATTTTAACTTAGTGGTGCATAAGTTGAATGTCAACCCTGACGCCAAGTCGGTCAAACAAGCTCCAAGGGTGTTCAGACCCAACATTGAAATACAGATCAAGGAAGAAGTGCAGAAGTTATTGACCATGGGATTTATAAAGCCTATACAACACCCGACGTGTCTAGCCAACATTGTGCCAGTCAATAAGAAGAACAAACAGATTCGTTGTGTAGATTTCAGGGTCTGAACAAAGTGTGTCTGAAGGATGATTTCCCTTTGCCAAATATGAATGTTCTAATTGATTCAACTGCAGGGAATGAGATGTTCTCGTTCATAGATGGCTACAGTGGCTATAACAAGATCAAGATGGCGGCGAAGGATACGGAGAAGATGGCTTTCCGAACACCTGTGGACAATTTTCACTTCACAGTCATGCCTTTTAGTCTTAAGAATGCCGGCGCTACCTACCAACGAGTTATGACCGCCATATTCCATGATATAATGCATAAGGAGGTAGAAGATGATGTAGATGACCTGGTGGTAAAATCAAGAGAGCGATGCCATTACGCAGATGTACTCAGAAAAGTGTTTGATAGATGTCGCCGTTACAAGTTAAAAATGAATCCCATGAAATGCGCCTTTGGCGTTTCCTCCAGAAAATTCCTTGGATTCTTGGTGCATAGCTGAGGAATTGACATTGATCGCCCTAAGGGTGAAGCCAGATGACAAATGGTCCCTCCCAGGAATTAAAAAGAGCTAAAGAGTTTCTTGGGAAAGGTTTCTTACATGAGAAGATTCATCTCAGGTTAACAAGCAAGATTCATCCAATGATGCCATTATTAAAGAAAAAGGTGAAATTTGTGTGGACCACGGAATGCGATGAAGCCTTCGAGAGGTTGAAACAGGATATTACCACTTCCTTTACTATGTCAGCACCAATAGAGGAGAGGGCGATAAGATTATATTTAGCAACATCGGAGCATGCTGTTAGCGGATTGCTCGCCCAAGAAGATGATGCAGGAGTGGAAAAGCCTATTTATTATACCAGTCGAACACTGAGGGGTCCTGAGCTGAGATCAAGGTTTTAAATGCCGATTTCGCTGGCATGCCGCTGACATGCCGCCGGCATGGTGTAAAATTTCGCCAGCCTGGCGAAATATTTCGCTAGGTTGGGGAAATTTGGTTTTTGACTGTTTTTTTTTTTTTTTTTGTTTTTAATGGATTTAAAATTAGGGATGTGGTTAAAATATGCCTAATAAGCCTAAAATATGCTAAAAAAAACTTAAAATACACCTAAAAAACCTAAAATATGCAAAAACACATGCGTACATATACATTTACACATAGTTAGGCAAGTATGACGCACTCAGTTGAGTACCTTGTAGTTGTATTTGTAAAGGAAAAATAAAGTTCACATGTAAAT
>JAUPMG010082460.1:0-12809 GCA_031762675.1 Pachysandra terminalis | reverse complement strand
TCCATTTTCTCACTTGCCGTCCTGCGTGCACATATATATATATATATATATATATATATATATAGCGAGAAAGAGAGAGAGAGAGAGAAACGTTTAACGGAAACGGAGACATTCCATTTTCTCACTTGCCGTCCTGCGTGATGTGCACGCGGAGACTCCTTGAACATGCGTCACGAATCCAACGACGGAGCAAAAGATCTCTGGACGTCCTAGAGCAGAAGAAATGGACTCAAAGATTAGACACATGGATAGAAACGTAAAAATAGGTAAAAAAATTAGGAACGGAATTGTTTCTTCTATATTAAAGCTAGATGGGGCTTGCACGTGCAAGGCACGTGTAAAGAGTATATAGTATGTGTTCTAAAGTAAGTGAAATTGTGATAATTTCAGGCCCTACAAGTGTTATATTACAGTGCAATCAAACCCAAATTTGATCTGATAAATTAACATAAAACTAGTTCAATATCGATTTCAACTGATAAATTAACATCAAATCATCTCAACATTAAGATACAACCACGAGACCTCCAGTCGCCCTAGAAAAAAAATATGAAATCTAGACTAAAGGTTATCTTTAGTCTCGTGACATTTCCAAACAACGACAGCTAAAATTTTGGCTGAAAATAGAAAGGAAAAAAATACTCTCGTGACATTTCCAAAGCATTCATATTCTATTTACTCTTATGAGTGGAGACCTATTGAACAAAATATAAGACATAGTATTAGATTTTCATTAATGACCATAATAATAAAAGTTCAATAGAAATAATCACAGTCCCTTCCAATACAGTACTGATTTCACAAACCTGCTGTTCTGAAAATGCTTCGCATAGGCAATCACCTTATTGTTGTGGTTGAAATTGTCAGGCATATGTCCTCTGACACCCCACCATGCTTTTCCTGGCCTACACAGTTCTTCTATGTCCACGGCCTTCTCCCAGAACCTTCTTCTCCTAGCTTCATCACTATCTCTAAAGTAGCTATGTCCACCCCCTTGGGAGAAAACAAAAGAAAAAACCCCATAGACTTGAGCTTCAAGCTTCGTATAAATGCACAATCAAATTACTAAGATACTTCTTTTGAGCGACACTTTGATTCACCCTATTAAAAAAAAGAAACACATAAAAAAAGAACTTAAATGCAATTGGAAATTCATATCTGATCTCGACCCATTACTGAACATAAAACTCACAGTAGGTTTACAAGAGATGTTGAAACCAGTGGATGAGATGTTGTACGGGAAAGACGACCTTTTTAGGTGGAAGAGGACGGTCCCTCCTCCAAGAAGTGAAACTACTTGGAGGAATTGTTAAACCTATTATGCTATAATCATTACCTATGTTTTTCAATGTGGCTCTCCATAGAACTTAACTACGATAAAACTGTTAGCATGCTTTGTGTAACCATTATTATTAAAACCTCAATTTCATTTTTATAAAGAGAGGAAATTTTTTTTTATTTTGATGCCTGCAAACTACACTCTAGACAACATTTAACACTTATGCAGCCAAAAAAAAAAACACATCTTTTGAAGAAAAAAATAATAAACAGAAATGTTACATTCTCTGTTATAAACTGTAGTGACCCTTTCCTTAATTTGTGATTTAATAAAATTTAACTATAATTAACACTAAGTTTTTGTGAGAAATTATAATAAGCAATGGCCTTAGATTTTTGAATAGGGATTTAAGGGTAAACAGATTTGACTTTAGGGATTTATATGTTAATAATGAAAGATAGTGAGGTCATTTGTGTAAATTAAGATGTTTGTGAGTGATGCTAGATGCATTCACTGGTAATGAATGTTTATGAGTGATTCTAGATGAGTTATTTGTGTGAATGTGTGGATGGTGGATTTCTACCTTGGGTACTATCCATTAAAAGAAATGGAAATATGGTGGATTTCTACCTTGGGTATTATCCCCTAAAAGGAAATAGAAAGATGGTGACATTTTTTACCTTGGGTCAGTATTTCCTAAAAGAAAAGGATAATGAGATTTCAATACTATTTAAATGAAAGGGATCTGATGTGGTTAATTAAACACATTCCTGAAACACGAGTTTCCTAGAGGAGATGTGGGATTATATTAAGCACATTCATGGAACAAGAGTTACCTAGAGGAGATGTAGGATTATTAAGCACATTCCTGGAACAAGGGTTTCCTAGAGCAGATGTGGGAATGATTATACAGTTAGGCTTGGCCTAACACCCCTCTCTATTTATTGCATCATTTCATCTCATCATAAGCATTTGCATCATTATGATGCAAATGCTTATGATGAGATGTATATGTATCATGATAGAGTTCATGATGATATTGGTATTTTGAGAAGTTGTGTATGTTGTGGTTATGGAAGTATATGAATGAGTCTAATGACATGATAGGGGGAAATAAACATTAGACTTTCAGGAATGGAGGGCCAGAGAGATAAGTCATATCAAGATCCTCGAAGATCTTGTAACATTTAAGGGATTTAATCAGCACAAAAAGTATAACGTATCATGAGCTGTATAATTTCATAATCATTATTGATCTAACGTTTCGAATGTATTTATTAAATGCCCTACACTTGATGAGGCATTTTAGATATTTAAAGCAAAATGCCGGTATACATCAATGAGACGTTTTGAATGTATTGATGAGGCGTTATAAACGATCAAGTAATGAGTTTGAGAAAGAGGGATTTGATTTCTGAACATTTAACATCCTCTGAGAATTTGCAGAGCCTTTGTCTTAGGAATCCTCCTTTCTAAAATAAATATAAGTTCGATGGTGAATCTTTTTGTTATTCCTAACTAATCATGTCTCTTCTCCCTTTGCTTTCTATTTCTAAAAGGAAACTCTATACCGGAATGATCATCTTTTGACGTAGGCCGGTATAAGCGAGTATTTGAATCCTTTGTTGTGCAAACCAATTTGGGTTAATTGATGTTTTCAATCATTTACCAATTTGTGCATCACCAGCACCGGATTCAGATCGGCTGGTATCACCAATTCAGACTGAAACTGGTTGGGATCGGTCCGGTACTCAATCCTAGTACATTAAACCTTGTTGCCATCCCAACTTTGTGAGAGAATCCATCACTTGAGTTAAATAAAAAGTAATAAAAAAAATACACAATAGCTATACAAATTAGATAAATTAGGTTATTAGCAACATGTGGATCAAATAACAGAATTTCAATACAGATAACTTAAAAACCGTAAGATTTTCATGTATATTTGAATTTATGTGATCCAAACCTACCTTAGGCCATATACAGATCTGGTTAACAACTAACAATAAATGCCTAAGGACTACTATTAAGGCCATAGATTTGAAAAAATAGAGAGAGAGAGAGAGAGAGAGAGAGAGAGGCTCTACTTCTCCACTTCTGCTTTTTGGATAAACACTCGTTAGATAAGTGACTCAATGGAAGCACTCATCAACCGTATCAATAAGTTGCTTGTTTGAAAAAAAAGGTGTTTGATAATACGGATAACTTAAATACCTTAACAAGACAAACTCATAGAAATTATTTTCAAATTTAGGGATAAAAAATGTCATTTTTTGAAGGCTTAATATTATATTTAAGATTAGAAGTGTCATTTTAAATGTATCACTCATGTTTAGAAACCACTTTCCGGATAAACGGTTGAGAATTATTGAGAGCAACTTTTTCTTATGAGCTATCTTCCACTACTACTTATATGTAAGAGCTTACTTGTTCATCGTAACCAAACGTACTTGTGACTTAAAAAAGTTTTTTAACAAGTTATAAGCTCAAATAAGCACTTAATTAAGCAATGCCAAACACAGCCATGACATTAAGCAAGTCGTTCACAACCACTGGGACCTTTTAGAAGCTCACATTAAACTGTGATTAAAAATTGAATGAATGGAAATGATACATAACCCATTACAAAACCCTTTTCCCATTCATCAGCTAAGACATGCTTTATCAAGCTATCTCAATACTACACCATCTCATTCGTATGCAATGGCCAGTATTATCTTGCAAGCAATCAAGGTTCCTTACGTTGATCAAGGCTTCCCAAGAAGTGATGGTCTGTAGGAAGCATGGCTTTGGGCTATCTCGATGCGATCTCGAGGATCATTCAAGTTTTCATCCCTCAATGCCTGAAGAATACCATGTGATTTAAGCTCCCTGAAGATTCAAATAAGTTAACAGCATCAGATAAATTTCTAAATAAACCACGCTGCCTTAACAAACATCGATTGAAAAAAAAGAACCAAAAAAAAACAACTTCGCACAATCAGATCCGTAAGTATAATGTGTTTAGATGATTCAGGTAACCCACGTGAGTTAGCTCAACTGGCAAGCTCTCCAGCTTAGGAACTGGAGGTCTCATGCATCCGGGTTTGCCCTGTCCCCACTAAGAGGGGACGTCACCCAAAAAAAATAATTTATTTTGGTCAATTATCTAAAGAACCTTGTGTTTGAGACAAGTGCTCATGACGAAATGAGAATTTTAAAGAAAGAAATTTGGGGAATGAGATAATACCTTGATATTACTATTTTATATAGTGTCTTCAAGATGGGGCAAAGCTCAACTGGAGCAACAGGCTTGTTCTCTTCAGGATGTAAGACGCTTAAGCTGGGCTGACTTGGGAGTTCATAAAATGCTCCCATAGCAGAGACTCCCTGAAAAATACATCCCATAGCATCATATAGCTGGGTGAAGAATAACAATGATACATATACATGCAAATTGAAGGACACAGGAATACTGATGCTGGCTCACATATGGAACCAACCAAGTTGGCAAGTTGGGCACTTTTCCTTTTGCTCAACAAGCTATATCATTCAAGGAATATTAGTCACCACACCTAAACCCTAAGCTGCTTCATCCAGGTGAATTACAATAGAGCAATGAGATTCAAACTATGCTTGTGGTAACAGAGAAATTGCTTAGCCTATACACAATAGAAAAAAATCTTAATTGTTTTCTCTTATAAAGCTTTCATTTTTATTTATAATGCCCAAATACAGAAAAATCTAAATTAGTTTTTGACAGATTGGGATGGAGAAACAGTGTTGCCCCCAACTAGTTGGGATAAGGCATATGATGATGATGATGATAATGCCCAATAAAACGAATTGAACAATTTATGGATTTTTTGAAAATCAGAATTTTTGTTTTTGAAAGTAATGTATTCGTTAAAAAAGAATATTCTATCGATTACGCAGATCCAATACTAATTATTTAAATTAAAACATTGACTTGGACTATTCATACAATGGCATATAATAGATTATCTAAATATAGTAAGGATTATCTGAACACTTATACAGACTAGGGATGGCAATTGGCTGGGTGACCCACCCGGCCCTATGTTTGGCCAGGCTGAAATTGAAGGCCCAGTTAATTTTTCGAGCTGGACTCAGGTTTATATTAGATTAGCCTGGCCCGGCCCAGCCCGAGGATGTGAAGACTGATAACTGTATTACTTTGTAATATAAAACTTTCACTTAAGTTCACCATCATCTTGTGACTGTGGGTTAGTGGTTAAAATTTCATGTTGTGGGTGTGGAGACCTGGGCTCAAATCCCAGCAACCTCGTAGTTAACTTTTGCCCACTTTATTTTCTTCTAACTAAAGTGTTTAAGAGACCATGGGCGGGCTCGTTCTTGGCAAATGACACTATGGACGCTCTTGGACAAACGCTGTTAAGCCCGAAGCTCGGGCCGGGCCAGTCTTGGGCCAACATAATTGAACTTATATTTAAATTATGACCCGGCCTGTTGCCACCCCTACAGACATGTTGGAGTATAAGCCTTTCAGTGTTGCACAGTGTCCGTGTTGGACAGGACACGTCCTAGGTGGGAAGGCAGATTGCAAATAATAAAATCAGGATCCATACTTGAATCATTCCCTTTCCCTTAGATGCTGTCACCCATATCCAGGCTTAGTTCCCCCTTGGCTAACATTTGCCCATACCAAGCATTACGACCTTTCAACAGCGTCACATAAGTGTCGGCCAACAGAGGCCCGGCAAGCTTCTCAGGTTCTTCTGTCAACAGATGAGTAATAAAAATCATCTCTGACGTACAGTGTGCAAAGTATACTGATTTGCTGGTAGCGCTTTCATTGATCAGAGCCGCTACCATGCCTGCGGAATCAAATTTTAAGAGTAGGTGAGCAAGTTCCAAATTAAAAACTAAATATCATTCTCAAATCAATCACATCAACTAAACTAAGAACTGGCTTTCTCTTTCTACAATATGTTTAATTAAAACTTCAAATATACAATTTACAATAATATTGTTCAGAGTATTTCATATATACAGTTATCATTTTTATTCTTCTATGAAAGAAAACTGTTAGAAACATTATTCAGTTGATATGCAACCATTATAATATATCCCCCCCCCCCCAAAAAAAAAAAAAAGAGAGAGAAGGGAAAGTGTTCTTGAATAGATAAATTATGATGACATCTTACCTGTCATGAACCTTCTTTTTAATGGAGTAAGCGACTTCGCTACTTCATGGGTGCTCATGCAAGGTTGAAAGAAAATATTTTGTGGACTCTATTTCTGACAAAATTCCAAGGTGCAACAACCTGTGTTTTGGTGTTTCCTTTGTTTTTCGCACATTCCTTTGTAAATGAAAGTTTGAAGCAACTGTTAACCTATGACTGTCTAGGTATTTTGTTTAAATAAATGTGTTCTCTAATAGAATTTTAGGGTGTAGAGCTGACATTTTCCTTTAAATAAGAAAAATAGAACTGTACTTCCAACTTACTTCCTTTCACAAAGAACATTAGTATGATACATTGGAAGGAAAGTAGGTAATAGAAAAAATTGCATCAATTTGGAGGGAGGGATGAACAAATTTGAGTCAAAGGGAAGATAAATCTGACACATTAAATGATTATCTATGTACTCTAGAGAACAACAAGATTGTTATCTAGTTGAAGGAAATCACTAAGCAGTTATGTTCTCTGGAGAACATCAATATGGTTATCTTGTTGAAGGAGACACAAAGGTGTAGGGATCACTTGCTCATTTACCTTCAACAAAGCTCTTCGCACGATGGCGCTCTATCCCTTGCTTGTATGATTCCCAACCACTCTTGTTGAAGGAAAGCATTAAAACAGATATAGTATATGAAATTCTAAGGGGGGTTCCTAATTCACTGGTCAAGATATGCTCTTACACCCAACCATAGTGTTAAGGATCAGCCGATCCCGATCTGGATCGCGGTTTGGATCGGCCGATCCAACTCGGGATCGGCCCGGGACAAGTCACGATCTCAAACCGATCCCAAAATATGCTGAAGTTCCCTGACTCAGTCTGTAACCGAGTCAGATCATCCGATTCAGACGATCTGACTCAATTTTGGACGGGTCAGATTGGACGATCCAGTATGGATCATCCGATCTGGCTCAAATAATTTATGGCTTCTTTAAAATAAAAATAAAAAATGGGCCAAGTTTGGATCGGCCGATCCCCCTGATCCGATACCAAGTTTAAACACTATGCACCTAACTTTCATCTTCTCATACACCTCAGATCTTATCAGAGCCTCTGATCTATCACAGGTATTAAATTTTATTTTTGTTGGATTGTCTATGTTGCATCCAAAAACAAACTTTCCCACCATATTTGTATCTGCGAGGATTGACATATTTAATAACAGTAAATTGTGGTGAGACTAAAAGAAAGCTAAATGTGGGCTGAAAGTTGTACTTGGCTGACAGAATAGTGAAATTAATTCAGATGTGTCACAAAGAGATATTCGTTACTGTAGCAAAAATTAACATCACAAAGATCCATCTCATCTACTGTCAGTATGACACTATATAAGAATAAAAAATTGAACCAATTGAAGATATTCTCTCACATATACAAGATGACGTTTTATCTTCATTTTCTTTCTTATTGATGGCAATCAAATCGTATCTGATCAATTGGTTATCCATAATCTAAAGCAATCTTCAAAAGCATGGCTTTGCCAAAGTCTGTGAAGCTATCACAAGGGTTTGTTTCCAAGGATGGCTCGGATAAAAATTTAAATCAAAACCTGAAGAGGACCCCAACTAGTATTTCCATTACCAAGTGATGAAGTCCGACTTTCTTTTTGGGTTCAAAGAAATGTTTTAAAATTCCTCGAAACTGCTATTTCTAGAGGACTATAAAAGAGAAGTTGGAGACTACAATGCAATCAAGATCTAGAAGTCAAAATCACAACCCAGCGTGTCCTTTTCTAGAATCCTTCCCAAGTCATTCACCGTAATGAGTACCTAAAAGAGTCCAGAACTACAGACCATACAGCACAAGAATTTCAACATATATGGCTCTCATCTGACATCTCCTTAGTTCTTTTCATGGTTGGCACTGTAGCTCAACTGCTACTTGCTCCTTGTCACAACCCTTGAGACATTGCATAGAAACCTTAAAGACAAAGAAATAAGGGCTCCTCACCAAAGTTTTAAATTTCGATTTCGCCAGGGGGGACCTGGCGAAATATCGCCGAAATATTTCGTGTCGCCAAACAAGAAAATGGTGATATTTCTCAGCATGCCACGGCATGCCGGCAAAATTTAAAACCTTGCACCTCACTAAACAAAATACCATTATACTTTATATGTTTGATGCACTAGTTTACTATTGAAGAACTGAAACTTACCAGCTCCAATGGCATAGACATTCTTCAAGCCACCCATAACTTCGTGAGTGACAAGGTCACTGTTATCCCACACAATGAAATGGGGCTGCCTCAAAAACTTCACCATAGGTTTCCTCCACTTTTCAGCTCCACATATCCGGGCATTAGCATACTCCTTGTTATAAATCTCTGAAGCAATATTTGGTCCTCCAAGGTAAAGAATGTTCTCCATGGGAACTCCAGCTGCCAGGCATATATATACTTCAGTTTGGAGGAAAGAAGATTTTACAAAGGAAAAATTACTATGTGTCAGACAATGCAACCTCCAATTCGGAAGAGGTAGATATGGGCATACATGTATCCTACATCTTGTAATTAGCAAATAATGTGACAGTAATAAATATAAAGTGGGTCATGCAATCTAGACTAAAAAGCATGTCTTTCTGCACATTTATAAGGAAATAAAATTAGAGCATCCATTGGAGTCCAACATGTAGACATGTGTATCTGAACTTTGTACATTCTTATCATTTTAATACCAAAAAAAAAAAAAAAATGACATCCAAAAGAAAAAGAAGAATTTTATTTTTTAAAAAAACAAAACATGTAGACATGTGATTTGTAGAAATGGTATGACCCACGAACACCCTATAAGGAGAAGTGTCCTACATATCATAGATTAACAAGCAGAAATATTAAAAACAACTAGAATAAAATTTATAAGTTTGCCACTTGGTGAGATTGCACACAATCAGTCTTAAGGAGGAAATTATACAGAGGGGAAATAGTCATATGATGCCAATTCTTTTAGATATGGTGGCATGAAGAATCAAAAATGTTTTGTTCCCTTCTCTCTTTTTCCGGAGAAGTAGAGTAATTCCTAATAACGGCAAATGATTAAATGACTTAATTATAATTGGCATTAGCAGAGCAATAAATTGATTATAAGTGGCACTAGCAGCATAACTAAATACTTAATGGCATGACAATAAATAACACATTCTAGTTACACATGGTGGATCTCTCATGATTTTTAACATACAACTCTAATATCATATATATGTAAGCTTGTCATTATTTCTGTTCTATATATAAACTAGAACCAGATTAGAATAACTTTGATTATCAGAATGCAAAGATAATATAAATATCATTGGCATTTATAAACATCCAATGTAGCATTGCACATTTCTATTTCAAACTAATAGGGTGGAAGATGGTATTGAATAATTGATAGTGACAAAAGTGTTTATGAAACACCATCAAGTGTAAGAAATGCAAGAAAATGTCGCTTTCCAAATCAAAAGGGAAAGAACGAAGTGCATCCGGCCTCTTGGAAAATAGATAAAGTCATGAGATTTCTTAGGTCCTCCTCATGCCAACTTCTCATGCAGCAAGTCTTCTACATTATCCGAAAAATCTATCGCATCTACTGTTGGCAACCTTCTCATTAAACAGCACACTGTTTGCTGGATTAGTCTCCAACCAGGGTCACATTCCTGCTCATACCCAACACCACCACCCCTTGTGCCTACAACCTCTCCATTCAATCAAAACCACCTTTAGCTCAGTCATTAGAAAAATGTGGTTCTAGTCATTTCTGATTCCAATTACGCTTAGCTTCTACCAAAATAATTCCTACTGCTTTATTACAGAATCCCTAATGTAAAATTCCTTAAAATTTAATAAACTAAATTCAGAAACTTCTTTTTTTCCTGCTTCCTGAATTTTTCATTCCTCGTTCTGGTAACTAAAAGATTGCCAGAACCAAATAAGTGTCTATTTGGCATCCATCACATGAGCAGGCAACCAAAAAGCAAAAACAAAAGGAGAGAGAGGAGAGAAACACACAGCATACTTCAATTATTTTCATAGATAGC
The DNA here is from genome assembly GCA_031762675.1 of Pachysandra terminalis. Classification (NCBI taxonomy): domain Eukaryota; kingdom Viridiplantae; phylum Streptophyta; class Magnoliopsida; order Buxales; family Buxaceae; genus Pachysandra; species Pachysandra terminalis. Next base: position 2,314 of record JAUPMG010082460.1, on the reverse strand, counting down.
GATATAGAGCCAAAAACTGTCTATTTCAATAAGAAATTAGTCAACAGGGCCTTCAATAGAAGCAGGCCAAACATAGGAACCATAGAAAACAAATGAGAGAGAAATCAATAGAGGAGAATTCTTCTTACTTGCTCTATTGATCATTTTTGTCGGAGTGATTATGTGGGGGACAGGCTCCAATGCAGCTTCAATACCCTTAGCCAGGGAGATGATAATGGGCATTGAAATTCTTTCCTTCCAATACCTACTTATCTCTTCAAACACTTCATGAGTTTCAGTTGACGGCAAGCCATTCACCACAATATCAGCATCCCACACGGCCTCCTGCAAATTAGTTACAACCTTCAAAGGACAAAGTGGAGTTTCAATCATGTTCAAACAGAACCCATCTCTCAAAATTTCATCTGCATACAGCGTTCGGTCACCTAGTCTTGCCTCAACATATTTCAAGTACGCGCACCGCCTGATCAGTCGCCTCAATACAACCTCCCTAGAATTGATTACCTCAAATAGGTGCTTGGCAGTAGCTCTATCAACAGATCTTCCATGCCTTCTCCATACTATGATCTGAACCTTTTCTCAAAGATGACCATAACTGTCTTGCAACAGAGCTGCGAAAACACTACCCCAAGCTCCAGCCCCAACGCCAACAATCCTAAGAAGATCGCCGTTGGCTTTTCCTAGAAGCCGACAAAGCTCATCAAGCTTCTCTTCCACACCATTAGTGTTCTAAATAGATCCAGTACACATTATGATCCATACCTATGGTACTTCCAACCATCTTCTTCAAGATATAATCAAACCCAAGTAATTGAGAGATTAACACTACAAATATAACCACCAAAGCCACACCAAGACCAAAAGGAAAAGACTTTCTTTTCTTCTTTTGTGGGACTTCTCCAAATCTGATGAACTAAAAATTCAGAGTCGAATTTCCACAAATTTCACAAAATTTGAAACAACCCACATCCAATTTTATATAGATTTGGCTCCCTCATCCTCCAAACAACTCAAATATCATATAAAAACTGATGAACTAAAAATTCAGAGTCAAATTTGCACAAATTTGACAGAATTTGAAACAACCCACATTCAATTTTATATAGATTTGGCTCCCTCACCCTCCAAACAACTCAAATATAATATTTTTATTGGTGGGATTTTCACCAAAAACATAACTAATTCTTCTCTAACCAGATTTTCAGTCCATACCAATCAAAGATTTTCTTCTCACCTTCAAATTAGAAAGAAAGAAAAAAGTAATAAATAAGGGGGGTTAACCAAATTGGTTTCTCTCTCTTTCCTTTCAGATTCAACAAAGCACATGCAGAAGTTTCAAATATTAGAACACATAGTAGAAATCTCCGTTTGAATTTCGGTCATCTAACCGACCAAACTAAACACAGAACAAGTTAAATAAAAGGGATGAAAGGGACAACCTTTCGTGTCGGATACTACAAAGCGCTGATGTTGATTTCGGTTTGGCTTCGTTTGATTTAAGTCGGCAAAACCCAACCAAAAGCTTCGAGATTTTAAGCATTCCTATTGCCAGGCAAGATGGGTAGTTGGTTCTCTTCAATTTTTTCTCATAAACAAATTAAAAAAATATATATCCAAATAGATTTGGAGAAATCCCAAAAGTGAAAGCCGTCTTTGCGATCTGGGTTTGTGTTGATAAGAAGAGAGCTGAACTTTATGATGCACTCTTGGGAGAGAGAAACAGTGAATGAGGCACGAGAAGTTCATGCAAGAGAAATGAAATGTGAAACAGATGCAGAAGAGAACCATATTTCGCTGAAATTTCGTTGAAATTTTTTTTTATTTAAAATCATTGGTCGAAATAATTCGAAATTTCGTTTATTTTGCGAAAATAAATTCACTTATTTTTTTTATTTATAATATTATAATATAGGCAAATTTAGTCAACTTTTTTCTTTTTTTCTTTTTTTAATAAGTACTAAGTAATAACTTCTAAAATGTAAATAATATACTTAGCCAATAAAAAATAATATTTTCATTAAAATATATATTATTCATGAACATACAAAGTAAAAAAATAATAATATTTTGATTAATAATGTGAAATCATACAAAAGTTTACAACTAATGAATACAATATTTATATTACAACATCCAAAAAGTATATACGTATTCATAATATATTGGATTTAAATTCAAACTAGAGGGATCTAACGATCTGTAACAGAAACTGATCATTTGACCATAATATTGTAATGACCCGAACCGTTGGAGAAGGACAGCGACTAAACCAGACAACATATTTTTTTTTTTGTTGTTTTGATTTAGTTATTTT
>JAUPMG010082440.1:0-12810 GCA_031762675.1 Pachysandra terminalis | reverse complement strand
TAGCCGAGTGACACTTGTCCTACTGAGAGTGGAAAACTCTCTACAAATACCAGTGCCCATCCTCCATTGAAGAGGATTGAAGGTCTGAATTAAAAACCAGATTTCATAATCCCGAAACGACAGTGAGTAAAGAGACTGCAAGAGAAAGAGAAATCTTAAAAAACCTGTGAGATTTTATTGCTCTATAATTGCATTAAATCCCCTTTTTCAGTTATTGCAAACCTTTCTTTTTTTTCTATCCCTTTCTCCTGCTCTTCTCCCCAGGTCAAAGATTAGCAAGGAACGCTCTTGATAGAACGGCTGCGTGACAGTTTAGGCTGTCTTGAAACAGACTTCCTACCTTATTCTCTCGTCGATGATTGTAATTAGTTTCTTCTAATACATTTATCTTTTTACAAATCAGTCATCACCAATATCTACTCTATTAGTGGGTTCTGCTCATAATTATAAATTTCGCTGATATTTCACAAAATTTCATGAAATATCGATTTCAAATAAGATGGTCGAAATTGAAATCCTAATTTTTTGATTATAAATTTGGACAAAATATCACCAACTATTTAGTGTATTCACTTTCATCATTTGGTTTCTAAGTGAATATTTCATGAATTTTCAGATGAAACTATTGAAATTTCACAAAATATTTCAGTATTATTTTACCAAAATAAATGTAATTTCACCGTTTATGTCACAGTACATTTTGGATATTAGAATTTGTATTCAATATATCTTTGGATACTTATATCATTGTATTTTCTTGGATGTTGTAATGCAAATGTTGTATTTATTATAAAATTTTTATATCATTCCACATCATTAATAAAAAATTATTATTATTTTAAAAAAAATAATATTAATAACATATATTTTAATGAAGAGATCCTTTTTTATCAATTAACTTTATATTTTTTTTTAATTTAATAAGTTCCTAAAATAATAAAAAAAAATTGTTTCTATTCCCATGTGTTAGTTTGCTAGGACAAAAATCTGATATTAATATTTCAATTAAATGATAAAACTACTCAGTATAGTATTGTCAATCTCTTGTCCATATTGATATTTATGTTCCTAACGAAGTAGCGTCTGGAAATAGCATCATCTTACAAAAATTATATATATTAAAAATAAATAAATAAAGAGTCATAATAATAACAGAATAAGAAGAAGAATAATAGAAGTAGAAGCATTACGCAACTGCTAACTTTACTCCCTCCCGTTTCCCAAGAACCAAAGCCACATCCATCCCTATCCATATACCACAACCGATGCCCATCCTATCCTTTATAATCCAACGGCTGTTACAGCCTTTATGTTCACTCATTCCCAGCCGTTAGATCATCCTCTTAGAAATCCAACTGTCTATATTAATAAATACGTACAAATAATAATAAACTTCTTGAAGGAAACGAAACGATATGAATGGTTTCCCTATAAATGGGGTGAGATTTGCCATATAAAGCCAAAGAGAGGTTCAAGGAGAGGGCTCTAGGGTTATCTGTCCCTCTCTTTCTGCTAGGGTTTCGATCTTGGGAGGTCTCGGCTCTTCTCGTCCTAGTCCGAAAGGAAGATCGATCGATCGATCCATGAGCATGGCGGAGGAAAGCAGAATGAAGGGAACGGTGAAGTGGTTCAGTGACCAGAAGGGTTTCGGATTCATCACGCCGGACGATGGAAGCGATGATCTGTTCGTCCATCAGTCCTCCATCAAATCGGAGGGTTTCAGAAGCCTCGGAGAAGGTGATCCGGTGGAGTTTGAGATCGAGGAGGGACAAGACGGAAGGAGCAAAGCGGTCGATGTTACCGGTCCCGGTGGGGCTCCGGTTCAGGGAACCAGGAGGGATAGTTTTGGTGGCGGTGGTGGTGGTGGTGGGGGAAGAGGTGGTCGCGGTGGTGGTGGTTACGGTTTCAGTAGCGGAGGTGGTGGCGGATATGGTGGTGGTGGTGGTGGGTACGGTGGTGGGGGATATGGCGGATTTAATGGCGGAGGTAGAGGCGGCGGGGGAAGGGGTGGAAGAGGCGTTGGTGGAAGGAATGGAGGTGGTGGCGCCGGTGGTGGTGGTGGTGGTTATGGTTCTGGGTCTTGTTATAGTTGTGGTGAATCGGGACATCTGGCTAGGGACTGTTATCAAGGAAGCGGCGGAAGCAGAGGAGGCGGTGGTGCTGGTGGTGGCGGAGGCTCTTGTTACTCGTGCGGTGAGCAAGGCCACATGGCTAGAGATTGTTACCAGCAAAGTGGCGGCGGAGGCGGTGGAAGGTATGGTGGTGGCGGAAGCGGTGGTGGCGGCGGTGGTAGCTGCTACTCGTGCGGGGAGGAAGGCCATTTTGCTAGAGACTGCCCTAACACCAACAACCCTTGATCTAAAGAGAATGGGGTTAGATGGCTCTTTATATGTTCATCGGATGCTTTGAATTAGGGTTTTTGGTGTTTTCTATCCGATGATTGATTTTCCTTTTTGGTCGACGGATGTGGTGGTGCTTTCCGTTTTTTTGTTTTATCTCATATTTTCTTGGGGTTTTATGTGGATTGATCTCTACTTTATTTTTTTTTTTCCCAAGTTAGATATGCAAAACAAAAATAGATGGGGTGATCAATGTTTAGGGTTCAGTGTTCATATATATATATATATATATATATATATATATATATATATGCTTGTTTCGCTCAGTAGATTAGGGTTCCTTCTCGTTATTGGTAAACATCAATACATCGCTATTTCTCCTTTGAAGATATCGATACATGTTGTTTGACTGATGTTTTTATTTTATTTTAAATATTTAATGATATTATCCGGGATATGAATTTCAACGAGTGTAGATTCAGGATTTTTGACCTTTTGATCCAATATGAATGTTTCTTGGAAGCCCCTTTTTAACTCTCCTATGATATTGTGTGCTTACTTTATCACGAAGACTTGTATACACAAATACACGCTTATATAAATTTATATAATAATTAAGTGTGTATTGAATTTTAATATGTGAACTGTGATTGCCTATAAATTCTTTGGAAAGCTGATTCTGACTCTTGATGAAGTTTAGTACTAACTATGAAACCTCAAGGCCTGTTTCTGTGTTTATTCTAAGATATATTCTATGTGTGTCCAGATTTAGTAGATGATTAAAATAGTTAATATAGAAATCTTAATGGCCTTTTTATTTATCGATAGAGATGAGGTGTGGCTTAATTAATGAATCCTTCCATGCCTTGTAGTAGGTTCAACAGATGATCACTCCTTACAGTTACTGATGCAGCATGAATTACAATGGAGAAGTGGGCGAAACCCTGAACCATACAGAAATTGCTTTTCGAAACCTGTTGCTTCAGAGATAGGATGGGACGTAAGAAAAAGTTGTTCCTTGCTAGGCTATAACCTATATATACCCGAGGCAGTTAAACATGGTGATGTCTCGTCAGATTACTTTTTGCCTATTCTTTTGAAGAATATCAAATCCAAAAACTCTTTTTACTTGATTGAACTTAACGTGTCGTCGCTTGAGGAACTTTCATTACCATTCCGATTGCATCACCAAACGGATGTAGCTGTTTTTAGCAATTACATTAGACTGCTGTTTCAGCAGGTTTAGCTTAGCTCAGTATCGGGGGTTTACTCGTGTTATCATAGTGTCAGATATAATGGTAGGTTGCTATTCCTAGTTCTCAGTTGTTTACTTGGCCCTTTACTTTCTTTATGAAGTTTTGATGATGCATTTGATCTGTATATATACGCTCCAAGATGCTCCCACTCAGAAAAAATTGTAGAATCTGATGCTCTCTTGCTCCAAATTCCCAACTTCCCAATAATAAAGGAGGCCTTCTTCTTTTATTGTTTGTATAACTTATTGTTGATGGCGGTCCTTAATTGACGTGATTCATACGATTTATTTAGAGTGCTTGTCATCCGATCTATTTTAACCGACTTACCTAATAGAGCTTGTCACCTAACATGATCTCAGCACCCAGCCAGCATACTTTAAGAGACCTCCCGACTCTATAAAGTGATTCCTTTGTCGTTCCAATCTCGCATATCCGCACAACTGAGGTGCTTAACCTATGGCTGCATATCCGCACAATTAGGGCGCTCATCTTATGGCTGAAACAAGATCATGGTGTTCAAACTGCCTTTGCACCACGTGTTCTCATCTAAGCATGTTAGAGGGATATTAATGAAATTGGCTGCTCCTTACTGTAGTATGAGGGATGTTAATGGAATTCGCAGCTCCTTACTGAGCCTACTATGGCATGATATTCCACCCACTAAGGTCTCGCTCTGACTTGCTCACGAAGAAAAATTCTTGATCGGGAGCCTCAAAGACTGCATTTTCAAGATATGAGAGCTGGAGAGGCCAAAGACGATAGTCTAGTAGCCAGGGAGAGATCTATCCCAGGCTATTTCTGTAAAGCAGAAGGAGCATTACACCAGTTGAAGGCATGAACCTACAAAGGCTTTGGTTTTGATCTTCCAGCATTTCACACGACCTCTTAGAAAAGGGAGAATTTCAACTCTCTAGGCACGTGTTTCCAGCAAAGTCCCGACAAGGAAAGTGTTTTCTGGTAGTAGGATCCCCTTGAAACAGTCCTCCATTATCTCCTATTTCGAGATGGATACCCCTGTAGAGAATGAACTGATGAGCGTTAAATCATCTGTCGGTCATTTTTGTTAGCATCCGGAGGATCTGACTTGCTCCTAAGACTCATTTCACCCGATTTACCTAAAAGAGCATATCACCCAACTTACTCTTGAGAGGGTGTTTTACCCGACTTGGCTAAGAGAGCTTGTTACTCGACTTACTCTTGAGAGGGTGTTTCACCCCACTTACTTCAGAGAGCTTGTCACCTTATTTGCTCTTAAGAAGGCATTTAACCTGACTTAAGAGAACTTGTCACTCGACTTGTTCTCAAGAGAGCACTTCGCTCAACTTACCTAAAAGAGATTATCATCTGAATTACTCTTAAGAATGCATCTCATCCGACTTGCCTAAAAGGATTTGTCACTTGACTTGCTCTTACGAAGGCATCTCACCCGATTTACCTAAAAATGCTTCTCATCCGCCTTCACCCGACTCAAGAAGCTTTTAGTGAGATTCACGCTCGACCATTCACCAAGGGAATTCTATAAAACAAAAAGATAACGAGTTTCTATACATATATACCCTCAATCATTAGACCCCTGCCTCCGACAAAAATGCATCATTGACTTCAACCATAAGGGAAAATATTGTATACGTACCAAGACTCTCCGAACATATGGGATACATGGAGAGAAAGGACGAAACAGATGCTGATCAGGCCCTCAAATGAACATTTGCTACACCTGTTGCCATTACGGAATTTATTGACTAATCACCCGAATAAGGTAATTTCTAGAAACCATGTAGTTTGACATCTCGCATATAGTTAGCAAATGATTTCTATTCGAAGCAAGTATTCTAAATGACTGTTTGATACCTCTCGGATAGTTATTAAATGATTTATATTCGAAGTAAGTGCTCCAAATGACTGCTTGACACTTCCGGGATAGTTACTAAATGATTTATATCTAAAAAAAGTATTCCAAATGACCGCTTGAAACATCCTGGATAGTTACTAAATGATTTATATCTGAAGCAAATGCTCCAAATGACTGTTTGACATCTCCCGGATAGTTAATAAATGGTTTCTATCCGAAGCAAGTTGTCACGACCTTGGAGTTTTTCAAGCCAATCGTGCAGTGCTTATGCTCAGTTAACCCTTTGTAACACAAGTCAATTTATCTTTCACAATGCTTTGAAAGTTACAAGTAAAGAGAACACAATAAGTAACTTAAGAAAGTGGTTATATCTTCACGTAAAGAACTTTATAACTTCTGAGATTATTTTACAAATGAGAAGTCCTTCATTTTTATAGGCTTCTTGTTTACAATGGACAACTAAGATTGATTTAATCTTATGGTTACAAGTTTGCCTTTTAAAAATATCTTACTTTTATAGAAAGTGCTTCCACCTCCTTAAAAGATATTTCTAAAAAGTTTATTGGGGACGTGACAAAGTTCCACAAATGACCGCTTGACACCTCTCGGATAGTTACTAAATAATTTCTATCCGAAACAAGTGCTCCCAATGACCACTTGAAAACTCGCGGGTATATCACTATAATGACTACTCGTTGGTCTGTCCATCACAAATTACTCTCTCTCAAAGGGATTGCCACCCCGAGATGACCAACTCATTACATGCTAATTATCTTTCAAGAGGGCTTGCCACCTTGAGGTGGCCAACTTTACAAAAGTATATTCTATCCCTCTAAAGAATGGTTATCCAAAGTGATTACATTCATTACACCCCATCGCTATACTTCTCCGAGGAGATCCTCATGCATCACTAGGACTGGCAATTTTGGCCTAGCCTGAAGGGACCCGATGAGTCCGCCCATTTAAAAGTGGGCTTAAACCCATTTTTAGGCTCGTGGGCTTGCTCGGCCCGAACATTTGAATCTCGGTTTAATTAGTCAGGCTTGGTCTAACTATATTTCAGAACGACCCGGCCCATCCCGTTCCTCTTTTTACATTGAACCTAGCGTTTAAAATTTTAATGCCTTTCATTTTGTCTCTTTCCTGCTCTTCTCTTGCGCAAGCATACAACATCACTCCTCTTCAGTATCTTACTCATGCGTTTTGGAGTTCCCAAATCATTTTCCCATTTTCCAATCTCTCTCTCTCTGTTATGCTAACCCCTTTCCTTGCAACTGCGGATTTCTTTTCTTGTCGCAGGCTAGCAGTGACATCCGAACTGTTCTCTCTCTCTCTCTCTCATTCATTCATGGCTCACTGCCTCACCCCTTACATGTGAAGTGTTTTTCCATTTTTTTATCTAAAGAAAATTATAAATCGGACTTAAACAAAGTCAGGCTCAAGCTTTCAATTACATATAAGGGCTGGGCCGGGCTCGGGCTTGTATTATATATCTTATTAGCTGTGTTGAGCCTAGCTCGAGCCCGACCTGACCCGTAAAATTGCTAGTCCTATGCAATACCCAACATATCAGTCCTAGTCTTGTAGACAATATCCTTAAAAGCATCAAAACATTGAAAGCTATGGAGCTTCTGATAGCGTAATTATCTCAGTTCAAAAATTTCAATAAAGGGAAATATGACATATCTAGGGAATGGTGGGATTAGAGGTAGGATCATTGTCTCAAATAGACCGTTAACACACACATTACATGATACGCGTCACCTCAATTCTGTTTGAAGGCAATCTCATATGCATAGCAAAAAGTTGTCATTTAAATATTCAGACTTATTCATGTGTCATAATGCTTGATACCTCCCACCCCTCATCTCTCCCTATAACTAGGAGAAGAGTGTGGGGAGAAAGGATCCGGATACCAGTTCACTTAAGTTGAACTATTTCACGTCTAAGGTTTCTCTCTTGTGTATGTGCCTTATCCACCTTACCACGGGTGCATATTTTCTGTGATCTGGATCACAAGGAACTTCCTGTGAACCTCACAGGAGGTTGACACGTGTCCATAGGTGGGTCCCATTAAAAAAGGTGACATGCAATTTTTAAAACACTAAAACAAGGTGAACTTGGGTGCCCACCACTTTAATCAGCTTTTACCTGTTAAGGTAGAAGCTGATTAAAGTGGTGGGATTGCCTAGGACCCGTGTCAACCTCCTATAAGGTTCACAAGAGGTTTCTTGTGATCCAGTTCACAAAAGATCCTCATCCGTTTACTACCATTCTCTGAGATACCGTCACCCTTTTTTCTCACCACCTTCCTTGCTCTTCTATTGGGAGACACCAGAGATGGTGCGTCTATTGCATCAGTTTAGGACTATCTCTTGAACATGTTCGAACTCATGGTTGGATTTGTTGCTTGACTAGTTCGATGTAAAGCAGCTCACAAATCCGATATCATAGTGTGTAAGATTTTAATAATTATGGGTGGTTCTGCTTCCTAATTTGAATTTTCTTCCTACTTTTCGGGTCAAGTGACCATCTGCAAATGACAAGGCACAGATAGCTTTCATCGATTGGATTCGATTCAGGGGTCTTCCCATGATTTTAAAACTGTAACTCGATGCTATCTAGTCAACTCGCAAGAATGCTCACTAATTACAACCCAACCATAAGCATTTTGGTCCAGACTCCAGCCCTTTTTGGTGAATCCCGTTGTAGAAAACAAAACATCCAAAACTCTCAGGCTTCTTGATTTCTTCAATCCAAATAAAAATTCGAAGGACGTTTTACAAATTAAGAAAGAAATATGAAGAAACTAAAATCCCAGGAATATTTGAAGGGGTTGACAATAGCCATGTTTGAGTTGAATCAATAAACTAGAGAGGTTAATGGGTGAGAGATCAGAAATTGTCTCCTTGAATTATAAGGTTGATTCTCAATGAGATTACATCCACAGGAACAAAAGATAAAACCAAACCAATCTTTTTGAAAAAAAAAAAAAAAAACATGAAAATATTTCTTTGAATCATAATTCAAACCTTTCTTCCACAAGCTACTTAAAATGTTACCACAGCATTATATCAGAATTCATTATGGTATTGCAACTCTAAATTTGAAGCTTTTAATCATTGAAGTTGATTCTCAGATCATTGTTGATTCGTTGGCTAAAAGAAAGATCTCTCATTCGAGTCTTACTTCTAAATGAATTGGGATTTGTAAATTTTTTTATGAACTAAATTTTATGATTTGTCATGTGTTTAGAGAAAGAAATGTGGTTGCAGATGCACTTGCGAAGTTTGCTTATTCGGTTCATACGGATCACCCTTTGAATATTTTTTACCTTATCAATTGTAACAATGTTGGCCGGAAAAAAAAATTAAGAAAATAAAAGAATAAGAAGATTTAGAATGACTGAAAAACTACCAACTCCAGCTATGTTACGTGTAGGTTTTAGAACTCTGTTTTGAATGTTCGTTTCAGAATAAAAGTTAGTTCCGGTGAACCCAATTGCTTCCCTTACTTTGTTATCCAAAACAAGGTAGCAGATAAAAGGGATTTGGTCTAGCTCATGTCTATCAAATAAAGGAGAAAGTACCATATCGCTGGAAAAGTGATATCGCTATAATTTTGGGTGAGAAGGCTTTAGCAGAAAAAACTCAAAAGGATCTTGGTCTCTTCCCTTTCAATTGCCAGTATTTGGGCTGTAATTCAGAAGCCTTTGATGATGGATTCGGCATAACTTTGTAGGCGTGTCCGGCTTCTCACCCTACATTATAAAGCCCATTATTCTCTCGTCTTTTGTGTGACTGTCCCTACTTTTTCTTTTTCCTCTTTCTCTTTCTAATAAGAAGAATAGATGAACCTTTTTTGATGAGTTTGTTTCCCTTTCATAATCATGAAAATTCTCTGGAGGACATGTTGAAAGCAAAAGATGCTTACAATTGTTCCTCCCATGCTGTAGCATGGACTGCAAAAGCCTTTTCTCATGTCTTCTCATTTTCACAAACTGTCAAACCCCAAATTCCCAAATTATAGAGAGAGAATGATATCTCTAATTATAGTTCCTTTGGGATGTAAAATATCTCTTTTCACCATCCCTATAGTGTATGAGATAAATGTAAGTTATTATTGTGGCCCACGTGCCATTATAGTTGGTTTGAATAAATAAATGATTTAAATTAAATTGGCCAGTTTTTGAAAAGCACGCATTGATGGAACGTGTAACAAAAGGTGGTGTAGGCACTCCAATTTGCATTGATGAGCAATTTTTCTTGTTTTTGCAACTCTTTGAAGACTTGGCTTGAGAATCAGCAACTCCAAATCATCATCTAAACATAATCTGTGCCATGTGCTAAAATTTCTTAGAAATCTCAAAAATCTATGAAAATCTCAATTTTTTTTGAAAATGACCAAAATACCCTTGAAAGTGCCAACTGTTTCATATTTTGCTCAAAGTCTAATTTGGACCTCAAATTCAAAATCTAGACTGAAAATGCTTTCCAATGGGTATAATATTGGCTAGGTTCGGGATTGCAAAGTAAAATGTCCATTTTATCCCCAATAGTTTTTAGTCAAAATTGGCAATTTCTGAAGGTTAAAACGAGATTTCGGATTCGGATTTGATTTATGTGTCAAAACCTTCAAAACAACTGTGAATTCACAAAATTTTGAGCTTGAAAGTTGTCAGGTCATCCCAATTTTTTTGCAGATTTTATCCGACAAATTGGCAACTCTAGGTGATGTGGCATTTCGGTTAAGCTTTTATGCGCGTGTGGTGAAGAATCTCGCCACGCGTGCTCATAAATATCTCCTAACTGCTCGAAAGCGACCCCTAACCTCTTTTCTCAAAACCCTCTTACCTTAATTTCTGGTTAGACCACCCTAAAATTCACATTTTGGTCTCTTTTATAAAAAATCAATAAAATCCCAGGTGACCATCCACACCCAAACTCGATGGATGGTGGAGAATCCCAAATAACCCGATCAACCTAGGGTCCACCCAATTCGGGGGTGATCACAGGTGGCATGGTTATCTAATACACGATCACAGAAAGAAACTGATCTGTGGTTATATGATATATGGCTTCCTTAAGAAACCGGTCCCTCTCTGCCTATAAAGAAACAAAACGTATTGTTTTTTCCATCTAAGGATTGAAACGTTCTGTTGAACTGAAGAAGGATCGATAGAGAAACACAGTTTCATTACTCTCTTGATTATCTCTGAAGATTGGGTATTAAAGCAAAAGCTATGGCTCAAGGTTGGTATCATTAACTTCATAATTATTTAATGTTATTTGTGAAATCCATAAAGTTCTAAGATCCATGATCATGTTACAAGAAGTGTTACATGTGGTATCAGAGTGTTGTTTACAAACTCATGGTTTTCCATTGAGATTATTGGTTTTATCTCATTATTCATGAACCCTAGAAATTATTAAGAATTTTATTTGAGATTTTCGCTGCAATTATTTTTGATAGGGGTTTCTGGAAATTGATTAGCTTTGTGCAATAATGTCTCATTTTGATTTATGATGAAAGAATTATATCATATTCATTAAAACCAGTGCGTCATCTTTACCGTTATTTTCCTTGAATTGTGAAGCATAAATGAATATATAATATTGTGCATTCTGCATGACATATTTTCGATTCCGTGCTTAATATATGTATGTATATGTGTACCTTTACTTATGTTTCGGTTTTCTGTAATTGGATAAATAAATATATATATTATATAATCTGAAATTTTATATTATGATTAATTTGTTAGTCACCAAAGTGACCAAATTATAAAGTTTATAAAATTTTTAATTATGAATTTTTTTTTTCAAATTATCCATGAATGTTGATGCTTATAAGTGACATGATAATTGTTTCTTTGTGGGTAAATTGAAGTTTATTATTATAAGACATTTTAGAATTGCCCAAAGGCTAATTAGTTTTTTTATAATTAATAAACATGATTTTCGTAATTAGTATGTTGTATTAGTTGTATTTTCATATCCAAAGATAGTAAATATATCTAACTAGTATATACATAATTGCCAAATTATTGAAACTTTATTAGCATTACTATGTTTATTGTTGTATATGTTTGTATCACCCAAAGGAGAACATTGATATACATTTATTTAAATTATGTGTCTGAATTTGTATTGTGTGTTTAAGTTTACAACTCAAAGCGTTAACGTATGAGCATTATATTATTCTTGCAGTATCTGTTCTCGTTTCTCTTCATTCGCATGCTTCGTCGGTTCCAATGTATAACAGGCTTAATTTCTCTGATTGGTGTGAACAAATTCAATTCCATTTAGGTGTTTTGGATCTTGATTTGTCAATTCAATCAGAGAAACCTGCTGCTATCACTGATGCTAGCAGTGATGAAGAAAGGACTTTCCATGATGCTTGGGAAAGATCGAACAGACTAAGCCTAATTTTTATGCGAATAAGTGTAGCCAAGAACATCAAGTTTTCTCTTCCCAAAACTGAAGGTGCTAAGGAATTTATGAAATTTGTGAAAGAGCGTTCCCAAACTGCTGATAAGTCTCTTGTTGGGATATTAATGGCTACCTTAACCACCATGAAGTTTGATGGTTCTCATAACATGCATGAGCACGTCATTGAAATGACGAATAGTGCAGTAAAACTTAAATCCTTAGGGATGAATGTGGATGAGAATTTCCTCGTGCAGTTTATCATAAACTCACTGTCTTCTGAGTATGGTTCATTCCAAATGAACTATAACATCATGAAAGATAAATGGATTGTGAATGAATTTCACGGTATGCTTGTTCAGGAGGAAACCAGACTTAGGAATCAGGGAACTCATTCCATTCATCTTGTAACCAATCAAGGAGATAGAAAGAAAGTTGAAAAAAAGCATGGAAAGGGCAAGCAAGGACCACTGAAGGTAAATGAGTCATCTGCCCAAGTCTAGAAGAAGGAACACAAGAATAATAAGTGTCGTTTCTATAGGAAACCTGGACACTTTCAGAAAGATTGCCTGAAACGTAAGGCATGGTTCAAAAAGAAGGTAAGCTTAGTGCTTTCGTTTGTTTCAAATCAAATTTAATTGAAGTTCTTCATAATACTTGGTGGCTTGATTCTGGTTGTACCACTCATGTTTCAAATACGATGCAGAGATTCCTTACGACTCGAATAACAAATCCAAATGAAAAGTTTGTCTTGATGGGGAATCGAGTTAAAGCTCCAGTTGAAGCTATTGGAACTTATCGTTTGATTTTAGATACTAGACACCATTTATATTTGTTTCAAACTCTTTATGTACCTTATGTTTCCCGCAATTTAGTTTCTTTGTCTAGACTTGATTCAGTTGGATATTCTTTTAAATTTGGAAATGGATGTTTCA